>CAUYSK010066628.1:0-50230 GCA_963575035.1 Avahi laniger
TTATTAAGCAATAATGCTCTACATTTTTCCTCAAGAGGTGAGAAGTAACTTTTTTTTTTCCTACAGCCAACTTTTTGACTGATTTTATCTGATGATGAGAATGTAGCTCTTTGACCTCCTAATTATTTTTCTGTGTTGGGACTTTAACTGTAATGTAGATCAATTATTTATTTATTTATTTATTTTTTGAGACAGAGTCTCACTGTGTTGCCCGGTCTACAGTGAGTGCCGTGGCGTCAGCCTAGCTCATAGCAACCTCAGACTCCTGGGCTGAAGCAATCCTTCTGCCTCAGCCTCCCAAGTAGCTGGGACTACAGGCATGCGCCACCATGCCCAGCTAACTTTTTCTATGTATTTTTAGCTGTCCAATTAATTTCTTTCTATTTTTGGTAGAGACGGAGTCTTGCTCTTGCTCATGCTGGTCTGGAACTCCTGAGCTCAAACAATCCGCCTGCCTCGGCCTCCCAGAGAGCTAGATTACAGGCGTGAGCCACAGCGCCCGGCCGATCAATTTTTTTTTTTATTTCAGCATATTATGGGGGTACAGATGTTTAGGTTACGTATGTTTCCCTTGCCCCCCCTCCCCCCCTAAGTCCGAGTTTCAAATATGTCCATCCTTCGGGTGGTGCGCATTGCACTCTTTGTGCATGTATATACCCGTCCTCTCCTCCCCCCCCCTCCCCCCTGCCCAAGGCAATCAATTATTTTTTAAATGAGAAATCTGGGGACCTGATTGTGGACATGACTTTACTACAGACTTCATAGAACGTTCCTAGCAGAAACCAGAATGGAAAATAGGACTTCTGACTCCAGTGTCCTTGTCACTGTTTCTCACCCTAGCGGGTGAGCTAGGGTAAAAAAACGAACATTCTGTCATCATGTCAACTGTCAGATTTCAGAAATTACCATTGTGTTATGTGACTGATAAATGTTACTTTATTATTTGGATTATCGCCCATTGTTTACAAAAATTCCTTGTGAAACAATAAAAAGTTTTAGCCATTTGAATATTGAAGTCTGAATTCATTAGTGTATTTCCTAAAGACCAGTTGAAATGGGGCAAAAGGATGGAGAGTGGATATTAAGACATTACCAGATGTTTCCTAAATTCAGACTTTGACAAATTCATTTTGCCTCAAATGACTTTATTGGAGATCTATTTTCTTCTTTTGTAACGAAGATGTTTATGTTGTAGCTATGATTCAGTCATCTCAGTTCTAGGCACTATTAAATAAGAGCATCTTTGTTTAAATTTATCCGTAATGTTACAATTAAACACATTTCTAACTATATACACATAATGTCATATCTATGCATATATCTATATTTTCATAAAGGAAAAATATAGAATACAGCATATGTATGCATGCATATATTGAAATAAAGCTTTCGGAAATATATCAGCTTTTTGTACGTCTTGGAATTTTCATTCAATTTTTAAACTTTGTAGCAAATAAGTCAGAGAGGTATTAAAAGGAGATTTATGTTTTCCTATTTCTAAGAAAGACCAAAGGAGAGGATCAGACACATAAACTCCAGGGGTTCTTCTTTTTAGGTCTTGCGTGTAAGGCAGTTATAAAACGGTGAGAGGCAGAGAAGGAGATGAGAAGGAAGGATATTGAGGGAGCCAGAGAAGACTGAGAAAGGACTTTGTTTTCCCATGCATGTTATCTCTGGAAGAACTAGCATCGCTATAAAGAACATTTTTCTTTTGTTCTAGAATTATTGGTTAGAGGTCCATGAGAGGTGATCCTGGTCTTTCATATAGCTAGTTTTAAAATAAAGGATGGTATTGTTTTTGTGCAAGACAGAGTAAATAATTTATTAAATTTTAATGCATTACTTTAAGGCAAAAGTAAAGATTTAGGTGTTATCTCCTCTCACATTAATCTTTTACCTTCCTGTCTTTCCCTGCCTCTAAACACATGCATAGAAAATAGTAAACTTAGTCATTCCTCTTCTTGTTTTTTCACATCTACTGTTGGTTTGAGGTCATTTTTATTCTTGTGACTGATGGCATTTCATTAGCTGGTGGAAGAGTTACTCTAATTTCAGGCTTTTTAAAAAAACAAACCCTTCATGCCCAGCCTTTCCTGAATCTTAGAGGATTCTAAGGCTTGTGTACTTTCCTATTTGCTGTTTCTCTATCCCTCTCTTTCTCTCTCTGTCTCTCTCCCTGTTGCTCTCTCTTGGACAATGAGAGCTTGGGAGAGTGAATATAATAGCCCTCCCCACCCCCAATCCTCAGAGGATACGTTCCAAGATCCGTAGTGAGTGCTCGAAACTGGCAATAGTACCAAACTCTATATATGTTATGTTTTTTCCTCTACATCCTTCCTATGGATAAGAGAGGACTACTGTACACTATTTAGGTCTAATAATTATTGGCTAATGTTTTAAGATAGAAAGTTTGAATTTACAATTTAGGAGACAGAAGAGTAGAGTACAGTAGGATTCCCACCATAGTTTCCCTTGATAGAATGCATTTTTAATTTTCTGTGTACAAGTATAGTAATTGATAATGTAAAGATATTGGCCATCTTTTCCAGAGATACTTCTTGCATGTGGTCTACATTTATTTCACTGTTTTATTGTCAATGTTTCTTGGCATTTCCCTACATGGAAGATATTTATATTTACTTTTATAGGAGAGAAATATAAACATAAGTAATATAAATATGCATTCTAGTTTGTGTCTAGTATCTAGAGTACACAAAAATTAGATGATTAGATGTTGAGGCCTTTGCTGTATGTATGTATAGTCTAGAAAGACAAGGGTTGTAGGCATGAAATTAGTATAGAAAATAAGACAACGTGCATCCAAGTTCTGGCATTTATAATAGAAGCTAGCATTTATAGACTCCTTTATAAACTCATTTATAGGAGGTTAGAGAAGAACGACTTTGTAGATAAGAAAAGTTCTTATCTATTGTCTGAGTCACAGTTGACTAAATATTTTTTTCCAAGTCTTATCATTGCAGAATACCTTACAGTCTAGTAATGTCATTTTAAATCACCTCAAAGTGACTCATTTGATGAAGTAATGACAGTTCAATGTTCTTTGGTGGCAATAGACTTTGGTAAATATCTGGATAGCTTCAAAATCAGCAAGTGGAATTATCCACTTTTGTTTTGTATTATAGAAATGTCTGTAGTGGTGCTTTCATCGGAAGTATTCTTTGAGGGTGAGGAAGAAATGGTGAAGGAAAATGGGATTTCAACTCCCATGGCTCTTTCCTTTTTGGCTTACTGCATCCAGATGGAATCCAGACTGAAGATCAAGAGATACTGTGTGAGCATTAATTAAAAAATTTGAAGTTTAAGTACTGTCATTTTTTTGCATTTTTATTTAAAGATCATATTGATACCAGTGGGTATAAACAAAAGCATGAAGCAAGGGTTTATACATTCACTTTCAGAACAGAAGAGGTCAGCTATGGTAAAATGAACTTATATGTTTGCAATATATTTTCCTCAGATTGGGAACAGATGCATGTACAGTTGCTAACTATAGATAAACAGGACAGAGTTTTTTACTGAATAACCTCAACTTTATTCCTCTGTCCATTGTAATTTTTCTCCCATGAAAGGTTATCTCTGCCCTATTTTCTCTCTACTGTGTGATCAAAAAGAAAAATTTTGGATATGTGTTACACAAGTTAAAAACTAAAAGTATAATGTTATAAATGAACTAAGACAATTTTATTTATAGTTTTCCCATGATTTAAAAAACCTCAGCTCAATTTAAAATCATGCATTGAAATTTAACTTGGTTCCTCAAACTGTGTTCTCTTACCATGTAATGTGTATTTGAAATAAGATTTCACTTAAGAAGCAATATAGATAATATTCATTATATAGCTAATCACAGAATAAGTAGCACTGAATTAAAAAGATTTATTAGTATTGAGTTTTTTGTTCATCATCTCCTGCTTTCAATTTTTCTATGCCATGGAGCTGTGGGTCTCAAACTTAAATGTGCAGATGAGTTACTTGAAAGAAGTTGTCTAAAATAATGATTCTTTGGCTCCTTCTCCAGATCTATTTCAGGAGGTCAGAGTTGAATTCCAGAATCTGCATTTTTAAAAATGTCTCCCCTCCACCAATGTGATTTTAATGCTGCCGAACCATTGATCTTGCTTTTGGAAGCACAGTTATAGAATTTCCTCAAGGATTGTTATCTGAGCAATTCCACGTGTTTTCCATTTCTTCCTCTAAATTGAATTCAGGTTTATTGGCCTGTAATTCTCTGGTTCATCTCTTGCTCCACACGTAAATTTGGCAATTACAAGCAGTACATTTTCTACCTCCCAGTCTGCACTTTGATGCTTAGATGGATGTGCCTTCTTATACTCTTCCTAACATGGGGTGTTTGTGGAAGGGGGGGAAATGTTTTATGGCTATTATGACTTTTAAGTAAATGTACTCAAAGTGTTCTTGCAACATTTTTTCTTCTGTTTTCCTAATTGTGATCTTTCATTGGCTTTTTCACCTTCTCTCTTTACCTTCTAATCACTTCAAGTAGGCACAGGTGTAATTTTAGCTACCTTTTTACCTTATTTACCCATCATTTTATTTTTTTCCTACCCTTTTTGACAGGCCTTGATTTTTGCTTTGTTTACCACTGAGGTTACTGAATCCATTTGTAGGTGGTAGAATTGTAATGTCCGTTGTATTGAATTTCCTTTTTCTGTCATCTTCGTAGACTTGGCTCCTTTGCCTTGAAAAATAGCCATTTATTGAGCACTGTGCAAATGTGCCAGACACTGTGCTAAATGTTACATATATTACTTTATTCCACTTTTAACTCTCTGAGATATATATAGTAGTATATAATACCTATTTTACAGAGGAGGAAACTTGGGTTTCAGAGAAGTTCAGAAACTTAGCCGACTAAAATCTTCCAACTAATAAATGTGAAAGCTAATGAATGTGTGATTCCAGACAGTCTAACTCCAGAGCACACTTGTGCAACCACTACACTATGCTTACAGTGTATAAGCTGGGTAGAGTCTAGCTGAGAAGCAGCCTCTATCCTGACTGTGTCAAGGCCATATCTAGCAGAGTATGCCAAGTCCTTAGGGAGGAAGCGCTGCCATTTTTTTCCCTATTGGGCAAGTCTTAAACCTCTGGTGACTTATCCTGAGCTTTGGGGTTGGCCATTTGCAGGGAGGTCACCTCTATGGTTAATCATAATGACTTATACAGATTTCTTGTCTCCAGTACCCAGAAGGGACTGTTCTCACGTCTCAGAGATCTCCTTGCTTATTATACTGAAGCTGTCTGAATTAGGGAGAAACATTTCTTCAGGGCTTCTCTTTCAGATATTGGCACATCTTCCTTTGGAGCACTCTATTCTTTCTTTCATTAATAGCAGCCATTGGTGGAGGGAGACCCCATGCCCACTGTATTGCCTTTAACAAACTTCTTGTCTGATTACTCTTTGGGGTCACTTTTTCAGACCTGAGTATTCATGTAGGGTGTCAGGCACATGTGTTTAGCTTTGTGGGAGCTAATCCTTTGGACAAAGTCACAGCTTAGCCAATCTGATAAAAAATGTAACTATGAAATAGTAAAATATTGAAATTCCAAGTTTAAAGAACGTAATATAATGTTTTCTTATAATAAATATACTGGAAATTTATTTTTGATTTAAAAATCATAATTTTACTGTCCTTAATCACAGATATTAAGTTCTTTTAACTTTGCTCTATTTTTAAAGAAAAATTGTCCCAAGTGTATTGTTAGGAGTAAATAGTGATGACTACAGTTAATAATAATGTATTACATATTTCAAAATTGCTAAAATAGATTTTTAATGTCCTCACCACAAAAAAATGATAAGTCAGTGAGGTGACAGAGATATTAATTAGCTTGATTGACACTTTCTACAATGTAGATTGAAAAATAGATTGAAACATCACATTGTACCCCATAAATATACACAGTTATTATTTGTCAATTGAAAATAAATTAATAAAAAGGAAGCTACTCCTTTAAATCATTATTCACTTCATTACAGATATTGTTTAGAATTCTCAAAGCTAGAGTAGTATTCTTATTCATCTTTATATCCCAGCATAGTGTCTGGCAATTAGTGGAAGCTGAGTATATGATTGTTGAATGAATGAATGAATGAATGATGGAGACTGGAACTTTGAGGTGACAAAGAATATTGGATAATAAGCACATTCTGGGGTATTTTATCCAGACTTGTCTCAATTAGTAATTAGGATTAATATGCAATTCATAAAAATTACCGTTACGAGATTTTTGTTAATGTATTCAAGCAAAATATATATGAGGTTTATTTGATTTTTTTGGGTTTTTCCTCATGCCCCAACTATGGCACTGTTTCATGTATTGTTAGAGAAAAATGATACAGTACAGGGTTCATGATAATATCTTTCTGCACATAAAAATATATCCTATAAAAGCAATGTATTACCATCTGTATTTCACCTATAATCTTCAAAGAAAATTACTACACAATTTCCAGAATTACCTTACTTCTTTAACCAACATGTGTTTTATGAAAACAGATTAAGAGTTGGAGAACATTTCTGAATTCCTTCCAGAAACCACTATGTTTATTAGATTTGAGCAGCAATTAAAAAAAAAAAGACATTTGAAAATATAGTTCTTTGATAGACTCAGGCCCTTTGGAAAATTGAGATCATCATTCAGAAAATACTTAATTTAAATTGCTCTTTTAAGGTATAAGATATATTCTCTGTAGTATAATGTTTTGTCTGAGAGTCTGTGAATACAAAGTTTATTGGGCCTTATCCAACCTATAGGTATAGATCACCTTTCTTTTTCTATTTTATCTTATTCAACTTTTTAAACTATAAATTGCTGCTACCAATAGCAGTTTTCTACTTGAAATTGTTGGGTTTTGTTCAACTGCTGTTTTCCTTCCTGAGTCTTTAAGGGAACCTACATTCTGGATTTTAGGAATAAACAATCAAGTATTTGTTATTGATGGAAAATTGGAGCTTGGTGTGGAGCATACCTTCTAAAGAAGAGGAGAATAATTTGAAATACAAGAGAAAACACGGAAGCAATGTGTGTCTTTATTAATTACTGGTCACGTCTGAGAGTTAAGATGAGGTTTGATTCCTATTTCCTTTATGCTATATCCTAAAGTGTGTACGATATTTTGTAAGATGAAGGGGATACTTGCAAGACTAATCACTTGGAAATAGGAATTAAACCTCAAGTGGATGTTTCCCTCCTGTATTTCATTGTTAATAGTAAAATGTGAGGCCCAACTGAAGCACAAACCCAAACACACACACACACACAGATCTTAGTCATCAGTTCCCGCAGCCTCATGGTCTATATGGATTTCAATTCCAGATATTGATTTAGGAACTATAACCCAAGCCCAGAAGCGTTGTCAAGAAAGCTTAATTGTGTGTGCATGCCTGTGTGCACATATAGGCAAGACTATAAGGTTTTCTTAGTTAATGGAATATTGGAATTTATAAAACCTCTTTATAGAAAGTCAATTAGGAATGCAAATATCTCTATATATCAAGTTTCAGTAACTTTGGATTTATGCTGGTCGAGTAACTGTAAATAGCAATTGGACTGATGATTGGTCTAGTTTTGAAGTATTTTAAATGGTCTTCCGACTTCTACTTATTATTCTTTTCCTTTCATTCTTATCAAATTAGAGAGTGCCCAGGAAAGTATTGGATACATAGTAGTTGCTCACCAAACATTGGCTTCGGATTTGTAATAACTAGGAATATTTTATATAAAAAGGAGAGATCGAGAGGTAACATTCATTGTCCTGGATTTAAATTCTAGCTTCACTTACACTGTGTAATTTTGGGAAATTGCTTAAACAGTCTGAAGCTCATTTTAGTTTCCCCCCAAAAAAGTTTCCGATTATATGTATATGTGTTAATAAAACCTATATCATAAAGTTTTGAGTATTAAATGATATTTTAAAAATATGTAGTATATGCTTAAAAAAATATTTCCGATAAACCTTTGTTATTTGTTTAAGTTCAAAGAAAATAGGTGACGCTCCCTTTTAAAATCAATGGATTAAAATTTTTAGAATATGCTTATTGTCATTTAGATTATAACTTTATTTGAAAAAAACAATAGCTAACTAAATTCGATCTTGTTACTCTAACAGATATTTGGAATTGATAATGAATTCGGTTAGATAAGAGGCCCACTTGGCAGTTCTAAGCTATTTTCTACTTATCAATCATCAACTTTTAGAGTTGTTTCTGAAGAAAAAAGTAGGTAGTTTAGGGAGGAGGCATAAGTTTGATCACTGTCAGCTAAATAAGCAGTGAGGGGAAATAGTGAAAAGAGGGAAGGTAGTATTGTAAGACAGAAAAACTAGTTTCTGGAACTTAAAAAACTACATTTAGTGTTAGGTGTGTCAACAAGTTCTCTTTTATCTATTAATAGAATCATCTATAATGGACTCAATATTGATAACGATATATCAAAAATTATAATTTGGCATGCCACTTACAAAGTCATATGCAGTTTTCCTAACTGTGTTTATAACCTGGTTTTAAAGGAACTCTCGAGAGTCAAGTAGATAGACATCAAGGCACTGTGTGACCTCACTCTCTGAGGTCATATATAACACTTTCATACATATATTTTTTTGGATTCTTTTTTCAGATTCTCAAAGGGGTTCAAAAACCTGTCATCAGGTAGGAGTTAAAGCTACTGTCACTGTATGTTAATATAAAAAATAGAGTAATCCTTAAACTAAAAGAGGTTTGCAAGTTTTTGTTAATTTTTAATTTACAAATATAATTTCTTATTTAATGTTAACCTTTCCAACAAAGTGTTTTTATGCATATTTTCTGGTGTGTCTGGATTAAATATTATTTATGGATTTCCATATTTAGGCTTTTATGGGTGAAAAAATTGTTTAGTTATCCAGATGCTAAATACAACAGATTACATTAGCATTTCAGAAAGCGATCTTTCATCTCTTGCAGATTTGCTTTCTCCAATCATATGGTTTTTGTTACGTATTTACCTTTCAAATATTTATTGATTTTTTTTAACCTTTTTCCCATGTTTCAAGTTGGGTACATAACAACCAGCATTATTTCAAGTCTGTTTGATCTAACTAGGATAGTAATTGCACCTAGTACCGAAGGTTTCTTACCCGATGTTCACAGAACTCTTGAGGGTTAAGTATATGAACAGCAAGGTACTTTGAACTCTCTGAAGTGGAATGCAGTTTTTGTGTATGCGTATTTCGTCAGGATCCTTTCTTTGGATTCTCAAGGAAGTCCATAATCCTCCCATCGATTAAGTGTTATAACTACACTATGAACTAATATTTAAAAAAGAATAAAAATTAGCTAAAAGAGGTTCAAAGGATTTTGCTAACTTCTAATATACAAATATAATTTTGTATTAAATGTTGATCTCTTCAGCAAAGCAGGTAATTCTTTTAGAATAGTTGTTACTTAATAACTATTGATTTTGGCTTTCAGGGTATTGTTTTCAGGAGGCAGTATCCATTGTACAATGGAATGAGAAAGACTTTGTATCCAAGCAGATCCGAGTTAAAGTAATATCTTCTCAAAATACTAGGTGTGTGTAACCTTAGGAAAGTTATTTGTCCTGTTTGTATGTCAGGGTCCTCATATAGGACTAAGTTAATAATTCTTACCCAGTACTGCTGATGTGAAGGTTAAAGATGATGTTTATAGGGCATCTGCTGAACATCAAGTCCTCAAAAAAAAAAAAAAATAAGTGTTATTCAAATGTAAAATAAATTATCTATTGAAAATATAATTTGGTGTTTTTAATTTTCTTTCATAATTCCATTTTTAATCAATTTATCCTAAATATTAATTTGTAATAAAAAATGTTACCAATGGTCATTCTACAATAGTCTAGCTTTTGCCTTCCCATGGACTTTTTATTTTACCTTTGAGCTTTTGTTAATTTGTTCACTTCAAGTATATTTTTCTATTCAGTTAAGAAGAGAGAGCCTCGGTTTGCCTCTATTACAGTCTGAAAAAGTGTGTGCTTCTTTCTTTCCTCACTCTAAGACACTGAGTTTACTTTCTAACTTCTAGTGAAAGCAGGGGTTCTGAAATGCCTATCCAAGGCATAGGAAGGATCTTTCTAGTTTACTTCTCTATAGATTCTTTTAGCTTCTGGTAGTAGCCACTGGTTTGGGCACAATAGGGTAATTCTAGGTTAATTAGGGCTTTAAAAAATTTTAGGCTCATCCATAGAACATATTCTTAAATCCTTATTTGCCTTAAAAATTGACCTTATTTTTTATTTATTTATTTTTTACTTTCACAGAAAATTGACCTTATTTTTTATCTGACTTCAAATGTCGAAGTAAGCAAGGTTTTACTCATTAGAATAGAATAATCTCTTCAGTTCTTTAATATTTAGGGAAATTTTCCCTGTTAGGCTTGTGCAACTAAAACATGAGTAAAAACGTATGTCCAGTTTAGATTATGCTTACCTCTGGGTTTACTTTCATCTTCCAAAAGGTTACAAATCTAGTTAGGTGTCATGATTTGGTGAACATCATTTTTGCTTTCTTTATCAATTTGGGATTGGTAAAATGAGTCAGAAATTCTCATCTTTCACTCCTTGCTTTCTGCCTAAGAGTACCGTGGATTCTAATGCCTTTGAGAAAACTGGCCCTTGCAAGTGAGATGGAACTTACTGAATTATTTTTACATAACTGAATCATCATGTGTATATAAGCTCATAAAACCCCTGGAGTAGAAAATATTAAATCTTGAAAAATCTTAGCAATCCACGGAGTTGAGGTCAGAAAAAATTTGGAGATTATATAATCTTTTTTTTTATTGTACAGAGGAGGAAATTTGGGTTCAAAAATGTTTTAGATTTTCTCAGAGAAACATGTCTACTAAAATGAAAGTCCCCAAGCTGACTGCTCTTTCTGCTGTACGACACATAATGCAGGCCAATGACAACTTTCCTCTGTGTATATATGATAGCATGACATGAACTGATCCCTAATATGAGTGTTTCTGTATACACTCAATCATCATAATCTTTGGATTCCATATTTGTGAATTTGCCTACTTGATATAATTTATTTATTATCTTGAAATCAATACTTTCGGCATTTTCCTGGTCATCCATGGGTGTGCACAGAGAGGCAAAAAAATTGTGTCACCCGGTAGGCACATTCCCAGTTAAGGCCCAGCAAGTGAGAGGTTCTGTCTTGTTTCAGCTTTCATCCCGAGAGGACCGGAAGATGGAGGCAGTAGGGAATCGGGGCAGAGCAGTGCAGTCTAGAAGGAGCCCTCTGAGCCACTGGGAGGAGGTTTCAGTCCCAGCTTCCGACACTTATTAGTGGGGTGGTTCTCAAGTAGGTTACTTATCACTTCTGAATCTCATTTGCTTTTTTGGTAATAAAAAGGAAAATGTAATCTACGGTCTGTGTTGTTTTTAGGATTTAAGATTATAATCTATATGAGGATGGGTGTATGTGTGTGTGTGTTTCCTCTAGGAGCAGTGGTTCAGTGTTCACTAATTCAGTGCCTTCAGTGACTGTATAGAATATAACTGTCACAAATAATGAGAAATGACTGTATTTTTAAGTAAGATCTAAAGAAAATGTTTATATGAAATGACTAGCACTATTGCAGAAATACTTCGTGTGTGTGTGTGTGTGTGTGTGTGTGTGTGTGTGTGTGTGTAGATGTACGTATATTTTACTTGTTAAACTTTTGATATCTATTGCTCTTTCCTTCCTGACAACAGTCCTTTGATATGAGAATTGTTTGGTGACGTTCTTTATGGGTCATCTACGTGCGCTGTTATAACTATTTTCTATTTTGATATATATAAATGGCTTTTAAAAATGTATTTTTTCTCCCGATGAACAGTGTAGAAAATTTTGGCAATGTAGAAACATAGAAAGATGATAACAAAAATGACCCATATTCCTGTAACCCATGATACTTTCCTTTTAGTCTTTTTTCTCTGCAGTCCTTTGCTGCTCTGATTCACCCCTTCAGTGTGCTGCTCTCTCGCTCTGCTCTGTCTGAACTGCCCCATCTGATTGGAAGGTTCTCCCCATGCTTGTCTCACCATTATCTAACTAACACATACTTGGGGTCAAGCATCAGCTTGCACCTCTGTAATGCCCTCTGCAAGAAGGGCCCTGTCTCTTCTGTACCTACAAATTGAAATTGACTGGTTTCTTGTGTGTCTCCCTGCAAGGGCAGAATTTGTCTTGCTCCTTTTTTTCCTAGAAAATGTCCAATAACTATTTGTTGAATGAAGAGATAAAATGAGTGTGATAAATGAATTAGAGAATAGTGAATGAGTAAGTGTGTCTTCATCCACATTTCTAAGTATTTCCTTGAGCTAAAGTCCTAGAAAATGGAAATACTAAATCAAATTGTATGGACATTTTTAAGTTCTTGATACATAATAAACATTGCTTTCCTGAAAGGATGTATCAATTTGTACTCCCCAGAGGAGTATATGAGAATTTCTGTATTACTACATCCTCATCAACAGTAAATTCTATATTTAAAAAATTTCTTTTGTTAATTCTTGGGGTGGAAAAATGGACTCTTTACTGATTTTTTTTTTTCTTTTAGACATGGTCTTCTTCTGTCACCCAGGCTGGGGTGCAGTGGCATGATCATAGCTCACTGCAATCTCAAGCATCTGGCCTCAAGTATTTCTCCCACGTGGCCCCCCAAAATGCTGGGATTACAGGCATGAGCCACTGTGCCCAGCCTCTTTACTGTTTTAATTCACAGCATTATTGCCCTCTAAAGATACCAGAACACTGGTCAGTGGATGTTCCGCAATTATAGAATGATAGACCATATACATACCTCAGTGGTGTACTTAATCAACAATCTGTGTGAGGTTAAATAGGACTCACTATGTTCCCAGCAATGTTCGAAATACTTGGTGCCAACAGCCTCCTGTCATCTGATACAGCACCTGGTGCCTATGCCCTGTTGGAACAAAATGTGGTGTCCTGCTACGTTTGTGTTAATTGCTGCAATTACTTAATTGCATTTGGAAAAAGAACCATGTTTTATGGAATTTCAGAGATGTGTTCATTGTACAATTACTCAAGCTTAAAGAGGATCATGTTTACTAATGGAATGTTATATTAGTTGTTGTAACCATTGAAGTGTATTATATTTATGGATTTTAGAGATGTGGTAACACTTTATCATACTCAATAAATTTGTGAGTCTAAAGCAAATGAGACTCTGAGTTAGTGTTGACAAAATGGTGTGCCTAACATTCTTTTAGGCAACCTTAGGACTATGGTAGGCTCATGAAATGGACAGGGCATTTGAGTTAGGTTTGAAATGTATCAATATCATGGCTGACTCAAGGAACTCAATCAGACTCTGGAGTTTGACTTTCATGTTATCCTTACTTTCACTTACTGTTTAAGTGGCCTTGAGCAAATCATGGAACTTCTTTGAGCCCTAGTTTCTTTATCTAGAAATTAAGACTAATACTGGTACCTATTTCACAACCTTTTTGTAAGAGTAACACAAAAAATGCCTGATGACTTAAAGCTCTGGACACTGTGTCTAACACATAGGAAGTGATCAATAAATATTAGTTATTGCCCAAATATTTTAGGGCTCTACAACAGATTTATCCATTCATGTATGTATTATTTTGTTAACGTTTATTGAGTACCTGTTATATTCTGGGTACTCAGGTGGAAGGGGTATAACTGTGAGTGAAAAGAGGCAAGTCAAGGGCTTGAAGTGGGGGTATATATGAATTAAACAGTAAATTAGGAATGGGGTAGCTACAAGGAAAAATGTACTTGGTAATATGAAAACTAATAGTGAACCTTGATCCAGCTGTGGTGGGTTTCTCTTAACAAGTGACATTTGGTCTGCCTTGTAAAGAATGGGCAGGAATTGCCTATTTAAGATATGAAGAGGGTGGGGAAGCTTCCCAGGCAGATAGAATAACATACAGAAGGGGTGGGGAGGGCTGTTGCTGAAAACAAAGGGCTGAAAGAGGGACAGGGTGCTTGGAGCTGGGAGAGGGACTGGTAACTGCATGTAAGTTGGGGCTGAAATGTAGGCTGAGCTTGCTTGTTAAGTGGCTTTGTCTTTATTCTCAGAGCAACTTAAAGCTTTCATGGACCCAAGTGAGCAGTTGGTCTTTGTTCTGGGAGCAGTGGGAAGTCCGTGCAGGTCTGAAATGGGTGTATGTTGCAGTGTGGAGAAATTATTGAATTGGAACCAGAGTGGATGTACATTAAGCAGTTGGATGGCTGTTGAAGCATTCTAGGTGGGGAGATGATGCTTGATTAAGGGTGGTGACACTGAAGGAGAGGATGACTTAAGAAGGAAATTAAGTAAAATCTTTAGCCCTGGTGATCAAAGGCATGGGGGTTGGAGTAGTGGGAGATGTCAAAATTGACTTCTAGATCCCTGACTCATGTCACAAGTTGAGAGTGACATTGACTGAGGTAGAGAACCTGGAAGAGAACACACTTGGGGGGGAATATTAGAAGTTTGATTTGGAACATGTGAAGTTTGGGGCATTTGTCGGGAATGATCAGAAAGCAATTTTTACCGGGTGTGGTTGCTCACACCTGTAATCCGAGCACTTTGGGAGGCCAAGATGGGAGGATCACTTGAGGTCAGGAGTTGGA
The DNA here is from genome assembly GCA_963575035.1 of Avahi laniger. NCBI lineage: Eukaryota > Metazoa > Chordata > Mammalia > Primates > Indriidae > Avahi > Avahi laniger. The sequence continues at coordinate 14,669 of CAUYSK010066628.1, forward strand.
GATCAGCCTGGGAAACATAGTGAGACCTCATCTCTAAAATAAATAAAAAAAGTAATTAACCAGGTGTGGTGGTGCACACCTGTAGTCCCAGCTACTCAAGAGGCTGAGGCAGGAGTATCGTTGAGCCCTGGTGTTTTAAGTTGCAGTGAGCTATAATTGTGCCACTATACTACAGCCCGGGTGACAGAGCAAGACCCTGTCTCTAAAGTTAAAAAAAAAAAAAGAAAGAAAGAAAAGAAAGAAACAAAGAAAGTAATATCCAGTGCTTGTTTAAGCTCAAAGGAAAGGTTTTGGCTGGACTGTCACATACGAGTATGTCCGTCCGAAATGCACAGGTGGTAATTAAAGCCAAGGATAAAGAGAAGTTTATCTGGGAAAGGAACAAGTATGTTATGAAAACAGGAAAGGACTTAGAGGACTCTTAAACTGAATGGCTTTGTATGGACAAAAGAACACAAAAAGCATATAGAAAAGAAGCACCCGGAGGGACAGAGGCGAAAAGGTAGTGCTCTGGGCTAGGGAAGTGACAGGAAAAGTGTACTGAAGAGGAAGGAGTGGTGAATATTTCATCATGTGTTGAGGATTGAGACGAGCTCCTTGAATTCAATAAGATGGAGAATTATTACTAACTGAGATCATTTTGGAAGAATGATGATGTGCTAATCCTAACTAGAGTGAGTTAGGAGAAAATGAATTACCATGGGGATATGAAGTTGGCTTTGTAGAGAAAGAAGACTATCACTGGAGGAGGATGAAATGAGATGACAAATGACAGATGAGATGACAAAACTACATTTTGTTTTTAAGTGAAAAATGCTTCAATATGATTAAAAACCATTGAAATAAGTTCTGGAGATGGATAGCGGTGATGTTTGTACAACAAAGTAAACGTACTTGATGCCACTGAATTATATAGTTAAAAATGGTTAAAAGAATAAATTTTATGTATACTAAAATTTATAATAATATTTAAAAAGGAAAAGAAAAGAGTGATTGAAACGATTTAGTTGAGAGGGAGAGGTGAAATATACAATAAGAGACAAAATCAGCAAAAGTTTTATCTCTTCAATAAGGCAGGAAAGGCATGTTATGTAATATGGTTAGAGGGATTTGCCTTAGGAAGAAGAAATAGCTCATCTTTCATAAGTGAGTGTGATACTGTGAAAATGAAGAACTTTTCATAGGGTAGCCTGAGTTTTCCTGTGTAAAGGCCTTGAGGATAAGATGAAGTGGTGGGAAAGATAAAAAGCAGTCTCTGTCCCTGCTGGAATTTACAGTCTGTAGGAATACAAACAAATAAGAAATAACAAGAACATATGCGAAATGCTATTTTGGGGAAAATGAACCTTTTATGGGAACATATTAACAGGGGCACATAATAGCGACTAGCAAGAATCAGGGAAATTTACCTTGAGGAATTTACATTCATGTTGCAGCCTAGAGGGTAAGTAGGAATTAGCTAGGGCTAGAAAGGAGGGGGAAGAATGTTCCTGGCAGAGAAAATTTAAAAAAAGGGGACAGAGAAAAAAGGAAGCAGCTTTGGGGGAAGAGAGTTTGAAGCATTTGAGGAAAGAATTAAAGCAGTTCAGAGTTGGCTGGAGTGGAATTATTTCAGGAAGCAGTGATGCAAAAACTTGAGCTGCAGAGAGAGGTGGAATGTGCACATGGCGAGTGAATAGCACTCAGCAGCCGCCTTCTTTCTGGCCAGCTCCATTGTCTGTCATCTACTTCTCAGAAGTGCTTGCCTGTGTTTCCACATCACAATGCTGGTATTCACATTCGCTCTAAGGAGACAACACGTTGTATTGAAAAGAGCACTGAATTAGGAATGAGCAGACCTACAGTCTAGCAGTGCCTTCACCACACTTTGCTTACATGGCTTTAGACAAGTTATTTAACCTCTCTCTTAAAGTCATTGTTATCATTGTAAATGGGAAAGAATTAAGTTAAATGATCCTTCAGATCTTTTCTAACTAAATAATTTTTTATATCCTTGTAGGATAGATAAGCACATATTCAGTACGTACCACATTAATAACAAAAGCCAAGTGTTGACAGACATTGTTTAAGAGCTATTTACCCATAATTGTATGTGTTATATAAGCAGCAGCATCTGTAGCGATAGATTGGTGTGATGAGACATCGCTTTGTGTGTTTGAGAGTTAACAGTGCTGTGCTGCCGTTGATAACATGAACACTGCCTGTTGCTGTTTCAAGTGACGTTCACTATAACAATTGAAGACAGTATTATCTTAGTAGTGTTGTCATCAAGCAATTTTTCTGACAAAAAACAGTTTGTGGACAAAAGATGATGATGCTTTGGGGTAAACAATTTATGAAAGACCAAGGATTTATTGTCAACAATCATCACTAATAGTTTTGACATTCATTCAGTGCTCAAATACAGAACTGTTAGTACCATTTCATACTTGGAAAAATATTATGATTCACCTTGCTAGCATTGATGAGGCCATGTAGATGATGACGTTGTGTAGTCAGTGAACAACTTATGTGGCGATTGCCTCTGCTAGCAGAAGAAAACACATCCAGCCCGTACATTTATGGGAATTCGAGTAAATTTTTAGATGTTCTAGGTCTCCCAGGTCAGTGTGTAACCTCATGATTATTAATAAAATTTCTTTCAAAAACATTTTTGGTTGTTTTGGTTTAGTGTATTTGCAAATAGTAAAATGTGCACTCAGCCAATGGGGCTAAGAATTTTACGCCAGAAAATGTGACATTCCTAAAGGATGTCATAGATCTTGGACATGTATCCATAAATAGAGAGTGGGGTGGGGCTGAGGGAGAGATGGGGAGGGAAGCATGGCTTTATCAAGTAAGTACCTGTAAAGTGCTGACCACATTATGTGCATAGGGTCATTTAATCTTCACAACAGCTTGTCTTTGAGCCAGCTCTGTTTTTATCCATATACTCTATATAAGGAAATTGAGACATAGAAAGATTAAGTAACTTACCCAGTGTTACAAATCTATAAGCTTCAACACCTATGCCCAGAAGCATGGACTGCCTGACTCATATGTTCCTGCAAGTAACACTTTGTTTTAATTGTGTTAATGTAAAAGGAAAAATAAGAAAGAAAGAAAGCCAAACAAAGGAGGAATATAAATACAATGATTTTGTATAAAATATCTCATCTCGATCCCTTTTTTCTCTTCTTACAAGTTGCACAGTTAAATGGACCAATAGAACTCTGTTGAGAAAGAGGCTGATTTATACTGTTTATTCTTTTTTTTTAGCTGCTAAGTTTGTGTTATACATATGATGTTTACAAATGATCTGCCTCAATATACTCAGAATCTGTTGTCAACTGACCCAGGACCAGAATATTATGCATAAGAAATGTTTGCTAATTAAAGATGATGAAAAGATGCATTTATATGAAAATTCCGTATTGATACCGTGTCACCTAGAATGTGATGTATATTGAAAAAAGCCATAGAATATTAATACCAACACAAATTTCTGTGTAAGAATCTTTAATAAGCTTGAACTAAGCAATATATTAAAAGAATAATATGTTGAACCAAGTGAAACACAACTTACGGATATAAAGGTTGTTTTAAAATAAGAAATTCATTAACATCAAACATTAAGTTCATAGATTGTAGAGAAAGACCATATGGTTCTTTCACAGGATACCAGAAAGCTTTGACAAAGTAACCTTAATGACAATTTATTTTTTTTAAAACATTCAAAACAAAACACCTTAATTGATTATAGTTACCTCTTTAATAACTATTTATTTACCAACATTGAGAAGAATAGTGATTCAATAAAAACAGTTCTAGTTGATTTGGAGGAAAATTACCTCAAGAAGATCATGTTCTCTGTTAATATTATTCTAGAAGGTTCAGTCAATGTAATTAGGACAGAGGAAGAAAGGGAGATAGAGATATATATATATATATATGATATATCCAGCATTGTCTATAATATAAATATATCCCTGAAAAACCCTAATGAATGTTTATAATTTTCAGTTCATTATATTTTATAATTCAGTAAATTACAATGTTGTAATTTACATGTAGAAAAACTCTGGATGTTTTTAGTATAAATTTCAATTCCTTACTGTTTAATTCCTTAAAACAATATGTACAGAATTTCAATAACCAAGGAACAGGCAGGAACTATTTGAGCAAAACTTTAAAACCCTGCTGTGGGGCATGAAAGAGCTTGTGGATGTTGGATGCTTAGGTCAAGGGCATGTCAGGAGATGCTCTCAGAAAGAAATTTCCAGAAAGATGAATAGATATTTTCAAGACAAAGAAGATTTCCTAGGTTGAAAGTATAGCATGGCTGGACTTGAAAAAACGTGGTGTGTTGGGAGGGTGCTGTCTTTCTGCTCCCTGATTCTGGGACAGCCTTGTGCACCACCTCTAACACAGGGTGTAGGGCAGTCTCCCTGTGTTTATGCAGAATCATATTTCTGGGCCATTGGGGCCTGGTAAATGTGTTGATTAAAGGCTAGCAGGTGACTGTTATGGACTCCTCAGTCACGAACTACTGACTGGAAAGATCACTGGCCATGGAGTAAGCAGGCCCGGATTTTAATTTCATTCTGTTATTAGCAGGCACAACAGCCTTCAGTATCCTTCTCATGGCAGGCAAAACTATTGTCATTCCTGTGTTACATCAAGTTTCCTTTAGGATTATTTTGGAAATGAGTTTCACCTTCCTCTGACACTTCCACTGATGTTTTGATGAAGAAGTACATTGGAATGGAATGCTTTCATTACCCTTGGGAGCTCTCTTGTAAATATTTTTTTTATTTTTTTTATTTTTAATTAATATTATGGGTACATAATAGCTGTATGTATTTATAGGGTACATGTGAAGTTTTGATACAGGCATAAAATATGAATTAATCAACTTGGAATAATTGGGGTATCCATCACCTCAAGCATTTATCATTTCTTTGTGTAAGGAACACTCCAATTCCACTCTTTTAGTTATTTTAAAGTATACCCTAACTTATTGTTGATCATAGTCACTCTGTTGTGCTATCACATATTGTTTATTCTATGTAACTAACTATATTTTTGCACCCATTAACCATCACCAGTTTATCCTCCTCTTCCCGATTCCATTCCCAGCCTCTGGTAACAATCATTCTACTCTGTATCTCCATGAGACCAATTGTTTTTAATATTCAGCTCCCACGTATGAGTGAGAATATGCAAGATTTGTCTTTCTGTGCTTGGCTTATTTCACTTAACATAATGTTCTCTAGTTCCATCCATGTTGTTGGAAATGGCAGGATTTCATTCTTTTTTGTAGCTATATAATATTCTGTTGTGTATTGTACACAATATTTTTATCCATTCATCCATCAGTTGACACTTAGGTTGATTCCTAGTCTTGGCTACTGTGAATAGTGCTGCACTAAACATGGGGGTGCAGGTATCTTTTCAATATATTGAATTCCCATCCTTTGGATATATACTCAGCAGCAGAACTGCTGGGTCATATGGTAATCCTATTTTCATTTTTTTTTTAGGAACCTCCATACTGTTCTTCACAGTGGTTGCACTGACTTACACTCCCACCAGTTGTGTACAAAGGTTCCCCTTTGTCCACATCCTCGCCAGAAATCGTTATTGCCTATCTTTTTGATAAAAGCCGTTTTAACTGAGGTGAGATGGTATCTCATTGTAGTTTTGATTTACATTTCTCTGATGAAATGTGGAGCATTTTTTCACCTACCTCTTGGCCATTGGTATGTCTTCTTCTGAGAAATATCTGTTCAGCTCCTTGGCCCATTTTTTAATTGGATTATTTGATTTTTTCCTATGGAGTAGTTAGAGCTCGTTAAATGTTCTAATTATTAATCCCTTGTCAGATAGGTAGTTTGCAAATATTTTCTCCCATTCTGTGGGTCATCTCTTCACTTTGGTGATTGTTTCCTTTGCTGTGCAGAAGCTTTTTAGCTTGATGTGATCCCATTTGTCCAATTTTGCTTTGGTTTCCTGTTCTTTGGGGGTACTCATCAAGAAGTCCTTGCCCAGACCAATGTCCTGAAACATTTCCCCAATGTATTCTTTTAGTAGTTTCATAGTTTCAGATCTTAGATTTAAGTCTTTAAGCCATTTTTATTTGATTTTTGATATGGCAAATGTTAAGAGTCTAGTTTCATTCTTCTGCATATGGATATCCAGTTTTCCCAGCACAATTTATTTCCCCACTGTGTGTTCCTGGCACCTTTGTCAAAGATAAGTTCACTATAGATGCATGAATTCATTTCTTGGTTTTCTAATCTGTTGCATTAGTCTATATGTCTGTTTTTATGCCAGTTCTATGCTGTTTTAGTTACTACAGCTCTGTAGTATAATTTGAAGTCAGGTAATGTGTTTCCTTCAGTTTTGTTCTTTTTGCCGAAGATAGTTTTGGCTATTCTGTGTCTTTTGTGGTTTCATATAAATTTTATGATTTTTTTTCTATTTTTGTGAAGAATATCATTGGTATTTTGATGGGGATTACATTGAATCTGTAGATTGCTTTGGGTAGTATGGACATTTTAACAAAATTCATTCTTCCAGTCAATGAACATGGAATATCTTTCCATTTCTTCTGCCATTTTTTGCATGGAGAGAATACTCTTTATTCTACAGAGATTTATTTTTCTTTTTTCATATCACTACATGGAAAAATAAGTTTTGTTGATGGAGTTTGTTTTAGTATATTTTTTGGGATATGTCTATCACCTATATAGACAAAAAACTTGTATGAAGTAAATGAACACATTTGTATTGTAGTATTAACTTTAGGATATTTTTGTTAAATTATATAACATGTAAAAAGGAAATAAAGAGCAGGCCAGAAGTGTACAAATTGTGCCACCTAAAACAGATGTAGTTCATCTTATACACTTGTAAAACCACAGGCAAATTCTTCAAGATCATCTGTGGATGGAGATTCTATCCTTGGTCATGGGAGATGTAGGAGAGGGGTGTGATCGTTGGGGAGATTTCTGAATTCTGAACCATTGACGTTCATCTGCCCCTTGGGGACCTCCTATTAATTTCTGCAGCCACCAGAATTCTGGCTCCTGGACATGTCTCTTTTATAAACACTGAAGTCCAGCCGGGGATTTATGGTTCTTACTTAGAGGTACTATATCTCCCTGAAGCTTCATTGTATTTCACCGAAGACTCTGTTGTGTAATCGCATCCCTTTTATATGGTACCCTGAGAAGAAATTTGGAGAATAGTTGAGTATCCTCTAATACTAAACATGTGTGGCAGATACTCTTCCATATTTTGTTTTTCCTCTTGATCACCAAATGCAGTGGCCTCTTTTATGGTGAAATAGGAGTTGCCCTTCTTGAGGCAGTAAGTTAGTGAGGTCTCAGAAAAGTTCTGCCTGCAACTTTTTGAGATTGTTTTTACAAACCCAGCCAATAGTTTCATACTCCTACATGAGAATAATACAGTGGCAATGTAGCTCCTCAAAAATTTCATAAAATGTATTTTGATGTTGTTCTAAAAGCCTCTAAAATATTTCTAGAAGGAAGGATATTACCTTGCCCATTCAATACACTAGACTAGTTCTATCCAATAAAAATATAATGCGAGCTATGTAGGTAATTTTAAACATTCTATTAGCCATGCTAAAGAATGCAAAAGGAAGCATTAAATTAATATCATAATGTTTTATTTAATGCAGTATAGCCAAAATAGTATCATTTCAACATATAATCAATAAAAATATTGAGATAGTTTGTATTTTTTGTATATTACTTTAGTTTTAAATTTTAAAATGTGGCATTAACCACATTTCAAGTGTTCAATAGCCATGAATCTAGTGGCTACCAAATTGGACAGTGCAGCACTGGACCAATAATTCACCCTTTTACTATTTCCCATCTTTAATTATATGCAGCTATATTATGTATGCCAATCTACTAGTTAGGATTGTACAATGTCCCCAGATAATGACGTCATCATATTCCCAGCAGAACACGGTAAAATCTTTCAGTTTGCTCCTAGGATGTGAAAGCTTTCCCATTGCAATACAATTCTTTGTTTCCATCAAATTACAAAAACGATTCTTCCATCATTCTTCTGTTTTAGGTCAGAGTAGTGAAATTTCAAAATTATGTGGAAAGCCTCTTTATGTTCCTTTCTTTCTTTCTCTTTTCTTTCCCTCTTCTCTTCTCTTCTCTTTTCTTCTCTTCTCTTCTCTTCTCTTCTCTTCTCTTCTCTTCTCTTCTCTTCTCTTCTCTTCTCTTCTCTTCTCTTTCTCTTTCTCTTTCTCTTTCTTTTTAAAATTCTGAACCATCTAGAAGAGATCCGCACAGGTATCTTTTGAAGCCTGAGTCATTTCCGTAGCTGCTATGAGTTTGGCATGTCTTCCATGGTAATTAATGTAGCTTCTACATTGTATGTAGCTTCAAACATTGGATTGTCCTAACCTTACAATTCTTATGCTTCCTGTCACTTCATAGTGCTAGGAAATTCACAATCTTATATGAAGATATTGGAGCAACAATATTTAAACACATTCAGGTCTGAGGACCCAAAGGTGGCCGTGTAGTGGTTTAGGACTGAAGCGCTATTCAACAGCATTTCTGAGCAGTACATGTCTTCCCACAATCCATTATACATCTTATATTTTAGGCCTGTGTTGTGGGGCTTGGTGTTGCCTGGAAGCTCAGGGTAAACAAATACATCAGAACAGCTGAAAATACAGGCTTCGGGATTTTGATTTGAATGGTGATGGTTTAAAAAATAAGAAACCAGGAGAAGGAGCAGATTTAAGGGGTCCATGATGACAATTTGTGTTTGGCCTTTCTGCTCTTTTCTTTCAAATATTTTTAGCCATTTTGCCTGTCATATATAGAATTTCAGGCACATTAGAACCTTACTCATTGAAGATGCTTAATAGAAACTTGGGACTTCAATGCAATCAGTGCTGGATAAGATCTTATAAATACACTTCAAATACCACCACATCAGATACCACTGCATGACGACCACCTACAGGTGAGGAAGGGCAGACTTTTCTTATTTAGTTTCACAAAAAAAAAGTACTATTCTGAGAATGCATGGGCCCAGTGGTATAGAGCTGGTCTTATAGTTAAAAAGTAAATGTGCTGAAGATTTTTCTTTGCATGGCTAGTCTTACACATATTTCAGGCTTGGTAGCAGACCATAAATTCATTCCTCGTCAAATATAGCATCCAAAGGGTGGCCAGCTTTATAACCTATTTCTTAGTAATAGTTAAGTAAACACAATACCCTTATGATTCACAAAGTTGCTTATATGTTATGTTTCAAGTCTGGATAGACATTAGTTTTCAAAATAACCAATGCAGCTGCCTGGAGCACAATTTTAGCTGTAGTAGATCAGGAAAGAGAAAAGGATTATACATGTTTGTTTCCAGTCTTCTCTCTCTGGAAGACATCTGTGAATCTCTTAAATTAGAATCTCCCTAAAGCTTAGATGAGTTTCATCTTGATAGCACACCTGGATGTATATATAGCTCTGGAGGCTTTGAGACTTTATCTGAATAACCTGAATAGAATATTTGTAATTAAAACGATTTAATGAAAATACACATAATCATAGTGACAAATTAAATGTATAGAAGAGATACATCCAAAGTAATTAGTATTGAGTTGCTGAGTTTTTCACTGCTTTTGCTCATATTCAAAATTCCAAATGTTTTGAAATGGGAATAAAATTAAAATGTAAAAGTTGAACATCTTTAGTTTTACTTTGGTGGTTTAAGAATACTTAGTTAATATGTATTGCATATGTTCTTTTGCCTAAAGCAGATTTATTTCACTCCTCTTTTAAACTACATAGTGTAATTAAGATGTTCTAACTTTAATAATATTCAGTACACTGAAAAGAAATCTTTTATAATGAAAATCTTATAAAATGAAAAAAACATTCAGCCAAAAGTAAAGATAATTGTTTTAGTTTAGTGTATTACTGTGGAATATTTGTGATTTGTACATTTAACTTAATCATTTTTTAATATTCCTTTTTTTAAAAACATGGACATGGGAAAGAATGAAACTTGACCTCATTAATATTTAATTAATTTAACCAATGAAGAGTGGTTAGTGAATCTGACACAGGTTCTCTTATTTATAATTTAGAGATGGGGAGTGTTACCTTCTCTCAGGGAAAGGTAATTACCAACCCCCAGGTAGTTTTGAGGAAAAACATATGAATAGGAATGACTGTTTTATACTTTTTCTTTCATGACATAAGACATGGACTGATGAAGAAAGAGATTTTAGTATTGTAAATCCTACATATTTAAAGGAAATTTAAAAAATATTTTCTTTGAAATCATGAGTATCTATTTTTTGTCTTCACAGTTATTTAGGGTAATTCTTCTTTGGAATTTTCCAAGAGACTCAGCTGAACATTTGCATAAATACAAAGCAATGCATTTGAATGCAGGAAACAGAGAATTACTTTCATATCTTATTTAAGTTTCTGTAGAGACTGTAGAATTATCCCCAAGGGAAATGAGTAACACTTGAGACCAAAGATGCAGCAGACCACAGAATATTGGCAGAATATTAAAACCATGCACATGCGCATACACACATACAGACAAACACATTTACACTTGTAGGGATATAAGACGCTACATACCTCTCACAGTGTAAGCTATTCATTTGTTTTGTGTATCTGAGGTGTGGATACTCCACTGTTGTTATCGTTTCTTAAGAAACTCATCATGGTTTTATTCTCTGTGTCCAGGTCTGCCAATTTTAATATATATTTGTTTACAGTTTTAATTTTATAATCAGCTTATCTTAAAATGTTAAGAGACCTGATTTATACTAATCTTAAAAAAATGTGTGTGCTGGATCTCAAAAATACGATTTGAAACGTACAACTAGAAAACGGGTATATCTGTGACATTTTTAAAATCCTACCTATTTGCAAGGGACTAGGAGTGTTGTAGGTTGATTTTATGAAGGTCAGGCAGGAGGATGTCAGATTCATAGCTTACAAGGCTATGAGGATGAATTCCTATCTTGTCCGAAACAAAAATAAACTCTTCTATGTATTTTTAAAATGCTCACACTGGCATCATTTATGATGTTGGTGCTCTTTCTTCTCTGAGATTGTTACTGTAACTATGAGTATTGATGACAGGCCACTCCATGATGCAGTTTATTTGTCCCAATTCTGATATTTCAATATAAGTAAGATATGGCAAGGACTGAAAAAGGATAAAAGGGATCCGAAAAGAAATGGCTAAGCCATATTGAAACTAAAATCATTATTCAAAAACTTTTCCAAGAAAAGTGGTAATTTATCTTAAATGGTATTAAGGAAGGGCATTATATTAATATCACTGCTTATGCTTATTCTACAACTGTTGATCAGATAAGTAATATTTTTATTCCAAATTTTACATTCCTTTTGTATATCTATCATATTCTTTTTTACTTTTGTAAATTATTAACTATTGCTCCTTTGGTCCTTACTTAGATTCACACAAAATAATGGGAAAATAAAGCCACAATTTTGATTCTCATAGTTCCTTTTCAGAAATGGTGGTATAAAAATAAATTACTCAAATTCCTGTCTATTTTAGATGTTTGAATCCCTTTCAGATGTGTTCTCTGGCTAACTGTTGCTCTAACTATAGTGACTTTTTATTGTTCTTTACTCCTTAATGTGATTCTCTTTCCAGAAGACAATAATCTTTTGTAAGGATATGTCAAATAATTGGGTAATGCTGCATACATATGCATTGGTATGCAAATTCAGAATACTTTTAAGGAAAGCTTTGGTGACAGGTTGTTTGAACTTGTTCTTTTCAGTTTTGTTTAAGAATGATCTTGGTAGTGATATTGGTTGCTCTGATTATTTTCAATCCTGACTGGCCTTAAATATTTCTTTTTTGATATATTTTTTTTTTTTTAGCAACTGGAACCTGTAGATATAGCAAATATTAATGTCTTTCCTTTCTTGAAGAGCACAGATAAACAGGCCTTATCAGACTCATTTACCTTCCACAGATCCAGAACTTAAAATTGCAGAATGAATCTTTTACATTTGGGCAGTGCATTTGCTGGAATGTGTTTTTAAGTGAATGTACATGTTGTTCATTGTTTTATTCAAGCAATCGTTTTTTCGCACATTGACAAAATACATTTTTTTTTAGTATCTACTTTTTTAATTCAGCACAGTAGTGGGTACTAGAGATATAAAAGTAAATAAGACAGAGTCTCTGTCTTCAAGAAATTATCACCTTCTGTTGGTAAAGACAGGTGAAGGTTCACACTCTTAGCTCCAGTGAGAACACTGAAGGCTTCAGGAGCACAGAGGAAGTCAGTGGCAGAACCAAGCCTTGAGAGACCAAGTCAGTGTTTGCCAAGTAGAGGAGAAAAGAGTGGAGAAATCCAACAAAAGGGAGACGGTATGTGCAAAGGCATAAAGATGGTAGACCACCTGGCATATTTAGGAACATGCAGGGAGCTGAATATGTCTGTGGACTCAGGTATTAGATGTGGATGAGATTTAAAATACAGGATTTGTAAAGTAATCAGGGACCAATCTTGAAAAGTGTTATAAAATATGCCTGCGAGATTGGGTAACCATGGAAAGACATTATAATCCCTCTCTTAGAAATTCCTATTCTGTTTCTTCTTTCACTGTACTTACTAGGCAAGCCTCCAGGTCTGGGTAAACTCGAGTATCCATAGATCCTGTGCTTGCATCTAAGTAGTTGAACATTGCTGAAGAAAAACACAAATTTGGTGATTAGTCTCACTTTAAATTCATCATCCTAAATCTCAAACAGGCACTTAATCCTGCTGAATGTTCTACAGTCTTTCAATGGTATGTTTGCTTTCTTACTATTTAAAATGATTATTTTATACCTTCTTCTCTTTCCATAAACGAGTACTTCTCTCGAAGTAAATAAATGTTAGCGACGATGATGATGATGATAATGAAGATGATAAAGATGACAGTTATTACAATAGGGGTTGATGATGTTGGAACATTGTGCTGTACCATCCTATCATATTATCAAGACATTGATTTTGTAATTCCTTCTCTACTCTTACAACATCAGTTTCTCTTTCTCCACTCAGTTGTTCCTGTTGACATATAAGCATATATTCTATTTTGCTATTAAATTATTAAGGGTGACAATTGCATTTTAAGAAGCCTAGTATTTTTAAGCACTCAACAACAATTTTATATGGATTTTTAAATATTTAAATCATAAAATGCATTTCACAGGAAAAAACCCTTTAAATTTATAACACATTGTAAAAAACTGACAATTGTAAACATTCTAATTAGGAAATGATTATGTTGGTATATGACTATTTGTTTTATTCAATTTATTCCAATTTAATTGGTGGCTAGAATGTAGAGTAGTCCTGTTTTATGTTGGAATTTCTGTGTTATATATCACTCTGTGCAAGATTAACCCAGGGCAAAATGGCATGTTTTTCAAATGGGTCAGTTCAGAGGATTCAGGACCAGTTTCTCATCAAAGCCATGTTTTTTACTATTTATCTATTCAAAGAAAGGGAAACACTTTTTTTCTGGAATGATTTATTTGAAGCCGGCCTAGTAGCAGAGGCTGAGCTCTGGTGTTCCATTACAGTTCTATCTCGTTTGATTTGTCCAACATTGAAGAATCATAGAATTTTGATTCTTACAGTCTCTGTAGTCTGTGGGGAAGAAATCTTGAGGTCAGATAGTCTAAGCTTCCATTCAATATCCCTGACATAGTCACTTTTTGTGATCACTGCCCCTTTACTGTGTGCTTACAAAATTTCTCTGCTAGAATTTCTCCAGTGATCAATATTCACTGGTCTGTAGTTTTGAAAATTCATCTCCTGTCAACCTTTTCAACATAGGTTTCACAATTGTTATGCCACTAGGTTTTGGCTGCTTTCCTGTTTCATGTGACAACACAAATAATATCTGTCATGGTTATGTGATTGCATTTACTTGCAAATTTTTCCATTTCCCCCAGAATATAATTTGCTTGGGTTTAAAGATAACTGTAGTGAGTTCTTAGTCTCATCTTTTCTTTTCTTTCTTTCTTCCTTTTATTTCCTTTCTTCTTTTTTTTTTTTAAGAGACAGGATCTCATTCTGTCTCCCAGATTGGAGTGCAATGACATAATCATAGCTTACTATAGCCTCAAACTCCTGGGCTCAAGGGATCCTCCCGCCACAGCCTCCAAAGTAGCCGGGACTACAGGTGTGTGCCATAACACCCAGCTCACTTTTAAAAATTGCTTTGTAGATACTGGGTCTCACTAGGCTGGTCTCGAACTCTTGGTGTCAAGTGATCCTCCCACCTTGGCCTCCCAAAGTGCTGGGATTACAGGCATGAGCCACCACTTCCTGCCCCAGTCTCACCTTTTCTATCTCAGGGCTTCAGTTCTCTCTTAATGGCATTCATACTACCTTTCACTGTTTATGGTCATTTTCCTTGCTAGAAAAGCAGTAACAAAATACAGGTTAAGTCATTCTGCTCATTGTGCATTCTGTTACAGCACATATGTTTCAAGCACTAAGTTACATATATATTCCTTGCTATTTGTTTTACACTGGCATGACATAAAAGCATTTTCTTGTTGTCCAAAGTGCAGATTATTGGGGATAATAATGATGAACTTAATCATGACACTGCTGCTGCTGCTGCTGATGTGATGCTAATAATAATGATAATACTATTCTTAATATGATACCACTACAGCCCTGGGGATGATGACAGTGATAGTACTACGACTAATATGATGTCAGCACCACTACACTCGCATGCCCACACACAGCACATGCACATTTAACTGCGTATTAACTATGTGCCATAAATTATGTAATTTATATATACTGTCTCATTTAATCTTCACTAAAGTTTCTTAAGCCAGGTATTATTTCCATTTTATGGGTAGACAAACTGAGGGCTTAAATACTTCTTAGCTAGTAAATTGCTGAGCTGGTGTTCAAATTTCACCTTCTCTAGCACCAAAGCCTATTTATATGTAAGCATAATGCAATACGTACAAATTTTACATGTTTAAACTAACATCAGGTCATTTCTGTGAATACCAGGGAGAATAAGGAGGGAGACTGGATAACCGGTACAGGAGTCTATTATCTAGCAAGTGTTCTTGTGTTTGTTTTGTGGCTTCCCCTTTTACCACTTTACTTTTAAGCCAACATTTTCTATCTGGGACTCTCAATTTTGAGGTCTTTTCCATTTTAGCATTTGTGTTTCTTAGGATCATACTAAAATACTTCTCTGGAACTTAGAGAATCAACTTTTTTTAAAATTCAAATCCATGAATGATAATGCCTGATGTACCATTCATAAGCCATTCATAAGTACCATTCATAAGTATGTTATAAAATAATTCTATCAAGATTCCTCTTTTATACCCTTTACCAAACCATTTTTAATCCTAGCCAGAGTCAAATTTAAAAAGGTTCCTACATTTGCTTCCATAGTCCAAATTATGGAAGAGTGGTTCAAAACATGTCAAAAATTCATCAATATTTTTCTTAGTATTTTAGAATTCTAATAAGTCATAAGTAATTGAAGTTTCTTCTAAGTACTGTCTATTTTCCATCAGTTTTGTACTCCATAAATTATCACTTCTTTCTTTTATCTGGTTAGATAACTTCTGATATACTCTCCCATAGAATATCATGTTTTCCCTCATCATTTGATATTAAGCTATGTTGGGATTTAAACCATGATCTAAATCCAAATTAAGTGTGTTTATTTACTTTAGTCTCATTCATTTATTATTCATACAGCTAGCAAATGCCAGGCACTATACCAGATCCTGGGTATATATAAAGGTAAATAAGATAGATGTACTCACTAATCTTTCAAATAGTTGTTGGAATATCTGGAACTTGTTCAGATTCTGATTCAAGTAAGACAGTGCTTTCTAAGAGTTCTATTGAGATGACAGTAATTTATATATAAATCATCAAGTTGGATGAATACTAAAAGAGAAACCAGGAGACTGGAAAGACACAAAAGAAAGAGATTTAGCTTATTGTAGAAACACTAATATGCACTGCTTTCCTTGAGTCTGTTCTGTAAACTCTTTAAGGAGCCCTCCCTTATCAGCAAGTACAGTGGCTTCTTGCTGAGTGTTATATTCAACTGAGTGCTTCAGTCTGGACGTCTGTTTCTTACACTTAGGGAATTCTGCTTAGATCTTCCATCCCAAGGTCCTGTGAGAAACAGCCTGTTTTTGTGTAGGAAATGCAGCAAAGAACCATGGCAGGTGTTCAGTGCTTTTCAGCGTGGGAGGCGATGCACTGGGAATGGAGACAATAGAAGAATAGTGAGTAGGGAAATTAAAAACCAAAAAGCAATAAAGGAGTGGGGAATTTGAGAAGAAATGGAGAAAGAAATACTTATTGGCATGAGAATGAACACAAATAATGCATTTACATAGATGTCTGTTATATGGATGGGAAGGAAAATCTAAACATTTGCTTAAAATCCACGTTTGGAAGACTGGACCAACAATTGTCTAATTGACTTCTGGGAAGAAATTGACTTCTAAGGAACAAAGGAAGTTGAGTTATTATGCCTTCCCCGACTCCCACCATTTTAACTAGAACAGCTTCTCTTTTGTCTCTTTTATGTACTAGAGTTCCTGTTAAGACTTCATTTGAACAAGGAAGAGAATTGTCTGGGGAAAAAAAGTATGAAAATCATGGAATTAAACTACATGCTCCTTATCTTCTTGTTTTCTTTGTGCCTGGCATACTGTAGGCATGTTTGTTGAATAGATGAATGACTGAATTTTTGATGGAAAATGTGTTGTTTTCTGAAGATCCTGGTATAGCAGGATCTTCTATTTTATACAGATAAAGGCTTGTTCGAATCTAGCTTTTTTGTATTTAAATAATACTAAAAACTACAGTTTCTTTTCTTTGACCTCTTTATCCGCACTGCTTTGTAATGATTATTTACCACTGTCATTGAATAAGAACATGATGTGAATTTTAGAACCAGTTACAGATTTTTCTCAAAATATTTTTTTTTTTTTTTTTTTTTTTTGAGACCGAGTCTCATTGTGTTGCCTGGGCTAGAGTGCTGTGGCGTCATCTTAGCTCACAGCAACCTCAAACTCCTGGGCTCAAGCGATCCTCCTGCCTCAGCCTCCCTTTCCTCAAAATATTTTGCCCTAAGCTCTATATTTTTAGTCTTTTACTTATTTATTAATAAACTATTAGGAGTTTATACAAATTTGACTATACTGAATATAATATAACCTAAATTTGCTCATAAATTTTCCTTTCAATATTTAGGAATAACTTCATTTCATCATGTACTATGTCTTATAATCCCACTAAATCTTAATTTTTTACATACGGAGGAAAATATGCAACTAACTTTGAGGTACCATTGTTTTTTATGCATTTAATGAGCATGTATTAAGTGCTCACTACCTTCCAGCTAAGATATCTTCCTTGTGCTAAATGCTGGCTATATAAAAGGTAGATGTGGTTCTCAGCCTACAAAAATTCAGTCTTGTGTGAGGAGGCAGACACTTTAAGTACAAGAGTGTTATGTCATCAGTCTCTTTTGGGTATTGTGAGGATACAAAGAAATCATAGTATATGGGAGAGAGTTTTAGGTAAAGGAAAGTGCTTAAGAACTGAAGTGAGAAGATTTAGATTTAAGAGTTGGCCACTACTAGTAGTGGTGTGTCTTAGAGAAGTTACTTAATCTTTTTTTCCTCTCATTTTTCTCAGCTATAAAATGGCAATGGATGATCCCCAAATTTTATAAGAATTAAATGGTCATGTTTTCTAAAGTGTTTTGTGACTTACACATACTATACAAATGTTAGCTTTCTATATGTTATATGGAAAAGCAAATAAAACTTCGTAATATTATAGGCAAGTGTCAAATAGCAAAATGTGGGAATGACCAAGAATGACATCTTACTTGCCCACAAGTGCCATGTAAGCTAGCATTCATCATATAAGCATCTTCCTTCTGTATGCATATTAATTTCCTGTGATCTTCCAGCATTTGGGACTATTTTAGAACAGTTATTAGCTTCTCAACTCGTGACCAGTTTCTGTGAGGAAATGTATAAAGCAAAGGTTTTCAGAAGTCATGAAATAGCAATTTGAAGATAATTGCTACTGATTCAGCATGATTGAAATCCAAATGATAAAGTTGGGTAGAAAAAGACTGCAATATGTTCCCTTTTTCATGCTCTAGGGCCTCCCATTAAACAACTGAACAGTTACTCACCTTAGGTAGGCACGTTTCTTTTGTGGTTTTATAATCCACTAAATAGATGATCTCTTAGAAAAAAATAAGTGGAACTATACAGATACAAGACAATTTCCTCAAACTTGTGAAATGCCCATTTTACCAAAGTAGGAGGGAACTCAGGAAAATGGGGATGCCAAATGGGTGGAAGTATTATGCCATAAAAAGAGCCCTGGATAAGGTGCCAAGAGACCTGGCTCTTATGTAATTAGATGATAATTTTCACTGTGTTGTCTGATCTATAAAATGATAAATTTATACTCCAAATAAATTTAAGTAATCTCTAAAATTGCCAATGACATGTGATTTTTATGAAAACTCGTTGAATCCCAACTTGAAGACCACTTTATTTCAACGGAGGAAAAGTATGCCAAAGAATAGCATGTTCTCTAGTAACTAGATGATGTTAGTCGGATGGATAAAAAGATAGTTATAGTTGACAGAATTAGAGAACTAGAGGGCAATTAAGAATTTATCTACTCTACTGGTTTCCTTCAGTCTGATGAATATAAACATAGTTAGAGATGACAGAATTAGAGCCCTGGGGAAAATTAAGACTTTATCTACTCTACTGGTTCCCACCAGGGGTGGTACAAATTGGAGAGAGAATTTGAAAGTTTTAGGGGTGTTTTTTGTCACAATAATGGGGGCACCTGTAGTATTATGGGGGACAGGGATGCTAAAGGTCTTCCAGTGTTTGGAATTGCCCTATACAATGAATTGCCCCTCATGAAATGCCAGTGGTGTTCCATTAAGAAATATCAATAGAACAAGATCTCATTTTACAATTGATAAGGCAGTTCTAAGAAGTAAAGGATGACAGTTCTGATTCCTGAGCATTTGTGGTTTATCCAGGATTTCCTTGATTTCCGGATCGTTGAACTCCATTTCTTTGTTTCCTTAATGCCTCAGTTGTCAGTATAAATTTGTTTTTACCTGCTTAGGAAAACTGCAGCATCAAACACTATAAGGTTATCCAAAAGTTATCTAAAATGTTATGCCATTTATCAGCTTTTTGTTATAGTTACATTCCTTGTTTCCAAAACATAAATCTCCCTGTAGTCATGGATTTGCCAAATGTGATATCCTCAAAGAACAAAGATGAAGTGATTTTGGAGGGTAGTGTGCTTGTTTGTTTATTTTAAGGTACTTTCAGACTATACTGGAAATATAATCACAGATTCTTTCCTATCTAAGGCATCCCTTCTGCTGCAGAGTCTTCTCTAACTTGTCTAAATCTCCATAAAAGCTTCCCACATGTTTTACTAGGTTTCCCCACCATGACACTTAAAACTGCATTGCGATTACCCAGTTAATGGTCTCTCTCTCCCATTAAACTATGAGCTCTCTGTGATCAAGGACTGTGCTTATTCACCACTGAATTCTTAAGTCCTCTTGAAGTTTTTGGTTTTCATAGTATTTTGAATACTTGAAACCCTAAATGGAAAATTCAGAATGGATTTGGAGTCAGATAGCATGATGGAGACCACATTTCTGCTAAATTTATGGTTTTTGAACTTGACCTCACTAGAACTCAGTGTCTTTATCTGAAAAATGGAAATGGTAGAGTTTGTCCACCTGAGAACTGAGTTTGAGAACTGATGAAAATGAGTGCTCAGGTACATTAATTATATTCAAATTAAACATTTCTGCAGTAAAGTTAAAGGATTCTGTTCTATAGAAAAGGATTTAGATAGCATCAAATAGGGAATATTTTGATCAGCCTAGTTTCTCAGATCTCAAATTTCTTCATGGTATACATACTTGGGGACAGAAAATGGTAACCAATACAAGATGGTGTCCTGCCAAGTCATCAAAAATTCTCGGGGCTTTCTTGCTCCAGTATCTGAAACTGACATGGTTTTCTTTTTACATTTGTATAAACTGTCTAAGATCTGGGTTCAGGGCACTATTTTTCCAATACATTATATTTTCGTATTAGCTCCATGTTATGTAATAATACTTAGACATTATACAAGAGCAGCACACTGCCACGGTGTAATGATGACTGGTCACTGGCGTGGCAGTCATATATGTGCTGTGCCAAGACCCAGGGGATTCTAAGCTTGGCAGGCCTGGCTTTGGCCTGAATCATACCCCAAAGAATTGTTCTGAGGATTGAGATAATCACTTGAATGTGCCTGACATTTAGGAGGTGCTTGATTCATAATACTTTTTGGTGTTTACTCTGTCTCTATTTCTAATACTTTAAAACATGTAAAATATCTGTAAATGATCTAAAATATGGACTTCTATTTCTGTTAAATATTTATTGAATGCTTTCTTATGTCTGGCACTTACCTAAAGTTGTATATATACACACAAACATGCACACACACATATGATATATATGTCATTTTTGTAGGGGGGTTAGGGCAGAAAAGTGTATGACTCATGCACATTAGATATTTTGTGGAGGATATGTAAGCACCAGCCCCTGAGTGGGGGATGTTATGGATTGTGGTGTGATCCTGAAAAATTCATATGCTGAAGTCCTGACCCTCAGTACCTGAGAATGTGACCTTATTTGGAGATAGGATCTTAACAGAGGAAATCCAATTAAAATGAAGCCATTAGGATGGGCCCTAATCCAATATGAATAGTGTCCTTATGAAAAGGAGAAATTTGGACACAGAAACATACATAGAGGGAAGATGATGCGAAAGACATAGGCAGAAGATAGCCATCTACAAGCAAAGGAGAGAAGCCAGGGTCAGATTCTTTCCTCACAGCCCTTAAAAAGAAACAGCATCTGCTGACACCTTGCTATTGGACTTCCAGCCTCCAGACTGTGAGATAATACATTTCTGTTGTCTAAGCTACTCAGTCTTCAATACTTTATGTCAGCCTGAGCAAATTAATATGTGGGGTGGGTGGGGAATTTGTCCACATAGAGTCCTCCTCTGCCTTGGCTCTCCTATAATTTAAGGCCTGTTTTAAGTAACATGCCAGCACAGTTTATACATACTGTGATACATTTGAGAGGATAAATGTCTTTGGAAAATTGAAGTCGGTGTAGCTAGATATCTAAAAAGACAAGAAAAAGTGAACTGTTTTTTAGGAAATTGCATCTTTCTTTATGTTTTATTTGTTTTAGAACATATTCATTGGGACAATGGAAAATGACATTATTATAATGCACTGAGCAGAGAGTCTTTATTCTCACAAATTGATTTTCTATGTCTGTAATTTATATAGAAGTGTGATGGCAAAGATAGTGGTATATCAGCACTGCTCTTGAAGTCAAAAATTTTGACTTACACCAAAATTCCCAGTTACCTGAAAAGAAGGTTTTAACAACAAAGAAAGCATTTATAATGCTTGCAAAGCCCAAAGAAACATAGAAATCTGAAACGGAAACAGCCAACAGCCTATATAACTGCCACTATATTGATAGAAGCCAACAAACCTGAATATGCAGATTCTAAGTAATAAGCCCTTCTTCCAGCAAGAGGCCTCAAGGTGTATACTTTTTGCTTAATGAATGCAAACACAATAAAACAAAAGTGGGTAGTTTAACCTCTGTTTCTGATGGAGTTCCAGAAGAATGCTTTAGAGTTTTATGAAGTGTAATATTAGTAGACAAGTCCATATTACCATGTCACACTCTTGGAAAGCCTTGAGAATTAAATCAAATACAAACACAATCTGCAAAAAGGGAGTATATTTTAAGTCTTATCTTTTCTTGCTTTAAAAAATGTGGACATAGTTTTATTTTCTCTGTTAAGCCTGTTGTGTGCCTCCATCCCATAAAACACGTGACAGTCTTCTGTAGAGCTAAATTTAAGTAAATTTTATTATTTATTAAGAAGTTTTTATTTTGTATATTTCCCATACCCACCCTTTTCCTGTAACAATACATCTCACTGCTGAACATAGTCCTGAGTGTGTTTTATAATTTTGTTTGTCTGTTTTTGTTTTTGGCTAGAGTGCAACTTTGGCTTGGATTGATTAATGTTCAAATGTCAGTTTATTCCCAAGCATTGAAGTATCTATATTTTGGCTCTGTGCAAAACACTGTAATGCAGAACAAGAGAGACATAGTCTTTTGCCTTAAGTAGCTCATGGTCTTTAGAACTTAGTTGCGTAGTGCCTAAGTGACTTTGGCCAGGTTACTTTTTGAATCTTAAATTAAGTATAACCTCATGGGGTTGCACTGGAGATTAAATAATGTAATGTGTGTATTATGCTAACTATGGTACCCAGTGCATAGGATACGCTCTTCTTCTCTTTCAACAATAGATGGTTATGTGGTGTGTTTATGTGTATACATACATATTTCTATATATAACATACCTAATGGAAAGTGCTTTGAGGTACTTCTCTAGTATGAGATATGATGATGATCCATGATCTCCTTTGCTTGGTATCTTTATGCTCAGTGGTTTACAGAGTCTGAATGGGAGAAGGAATTTTAATTGAGTGGCTGGTAGAAAACATATCCTTAATAGTGAAGTAGAAAGAGAAATATTTACTATATTAGCAAGCACGGGCAGTAAAAAATGAGCAGTAGGATGAGAGTTTAGGGCGGGGGGGGGGACCTGCAGCTTTAAGGCCACGTGTGGCCTTCTAGACCCTTAGGTATAGCCTTTTAACTCAATCCAAATTTTGCAGAACAAATCCTTTTATTTTTGTTAATACATTTTGTTCATCTTTATATTTTCATTTTATTTTAAAAATGGACACATTTAAAATACCAAAGAGTAAAATAAGTTTCAATGAAATAATCCTCCCAGAGTGACTGGCACAATTAGAACATTAGTAAGCCATAAGGGTTAAATTGACAGCTGCCACAGTCATGATTTAGTTCTAACTTCCCCTGCTTGACCGGCACTGCTACCACATGAGGCTGGTTGGTGAGACTTTAGGGGGTCGAGTACACCAATCTTTTGTCAGCTTTGACAACAGTGCCCTTTGTTTCTGTTTGAAATGGAATTTGTGCATAGTTGCACAGCTCGACAGTATTTTTTAATTGTATCTACTTAACAGTCCATCATGTCAAAGAAGACCAAGAGAATGCTTAAGGATGAAAACAGATTTTTAATGAGGATTGGTAATTGCAGTATTATCTTGTTTCTGCTAAAGATAAGATGATTTGCTTGCTTTGTGATACTGCAATGTCAACGTTAAAGAAATTCCATGCTCATCAGCATTATAAAACTCATAAGGACCACAAATATTTTAAATTAGGGGAAGAGGTGCAAATGGTTTTATTGCAGAAATTAAAAGATAAAAAGCAAAAGCAAAGACAATTCTTTCAAGCAAATAAGATCTGGAAATAATGCCACTGGAGCAACTCATAAAGTAGCTTATATACATGGGAAAAAAGGGAAGCCATTCAGTGATGCAGAAATTGTGAAAGAATGCATTGTTGAAGTTGTAGGATGCTTAGACTCTGATAATGTTTCAAAGTACAAACAACCGCCTCTTTCAAGGAGAACCATCACTGATCAGCAGCATGAATTAGAGTTCAACTTAAAAGAACAACTTTATGCAATATTTCAAAAGGAATATATATATATTATTCAATCGCATTGGATGAATCAACTAATACCACTGACTCGGCACAGGTTTTATACTTCATTCAGGTCATAACAAAAGATTTTCTTTGCTATGAAGAGTTACTTGCTTTGGCCTCTCTTGAAAACAGAACACAGGGCATGGATATCTTCAACAATTTTCAAATAAATGTCATGAAAATGGACTGAATTTGGTAAATTTAGTGAGTATATGTATAAACAGTGCACCTTCCATGACAGGAAAACATGAAGGGTTTGTTACATAGATTAAAAAAAGGAATTAACAGATCCAGATGCTCTCATTTCTTTTCATTGTATCTTGCATCAGCAAAATCTCTGAGCTAAAACAACTGTTTAAGTGACACTTTGCAACAAGTTATAAGTATTGTTAACTATATTCCGTGCAAATGTAACACGACATCATCAGTCTCGTAACGTGCTAAAGATGAACAATGAGGTATTCAGTGTGAATTGGCTGTATCATTCTAAAGTGCATTGGCTATTGCAGGGACAGGTGTTAGCCAAAATTTTATCTCTGTGAGAACAGATAGTTTAATTTTATGAAGAACAGAATCAGCACTGTGAATTATTGAAAAAACATTTTTATAATAATTCTGCAATTCTATGTGATACCATGTCAAATCAAAATGACTTGAATATTTTTTTGCAAGGTAAAACTAAATCTATATATATATGGCGACAAATCCAAGCATTTATTTGAAAAAAGCTATCTTTTTTCAAAACACTTTTTCTTCCATAGGATATTTTGGGTGAACATTTTCCCCAATTAGCAAAGGTCACTGATGAGCAGGGTGATATATGCAAATCATTTGAAGAATATGCAGCTGTTATAGACCTATTAATTGGAGAATATAATGGAAGGTTCATTGACTTTGAGAATCATGACATCACACTCAAACTAGCATTTTAGCCTCATCTAGTTGATATCACCAAGACTGCTAAGGAATTACAGATGGAATTGATTGAGCTCTCAGTAGATGACATTTTAAAGTCATTGCTTGATACTAAGAAAGATGCAATTAAAATATGGAAAAATGCAGAATACCCACACTTTTGGCAACATGCCCCAAAAATGTTTTCTTCCTTTTTGACCACTTATTGCTGTGAATCTACGTTCTCCTACCTAACCCAAATAAAAATGTCCTTAAGATCACAAAATGACTGATACCCATTTAGAAAAACAACTGAAACTGTGGACCTCCATGCTACAAACAAATATTCAAATTCTTTCCAACAAAAAGCAGACAGAACAAAGCCATTCCATTAAAAAGTCAGCTAACTTTAAAGTTAACAAATAGTTTTCACTTTTTGTAATTATTAAGTATGTACTGGTTAGATATTTTTACAAAATAATGTACATTTTTACATATATCTAATTGAAGTTCCTTGAATGTGGCCTTATTTGATTGCAGCTAAATTAATGGAGCTTTCCAACATGAAAAGGTTCCTGGTTTAGGGAATTGAAGTTTATAGAGGTATAGCGCTGTTATAAAATGTAGTGCTGAATATAATTGGAGTGCTAAATATACAGTGTTTTGGGGGGCTAGGTAATATGACATGATTGTCCATGGGAAATAATTTTTGAATCAAAGATAGGCATATTTGTCTCCTAAATGTTTTGTAATCTCAATAATCCAAATAACCCAAATCACCCAAATCAGTACAGATGTAACCCACGGTGCA
The DNA here is from genome assembly GCA_963575035.1 of Avahi laniger. Lineage (NCBI taxonomy): Eukaryota > Metazoa > Chordata > Mammalia > Primates > Indriidae > Avahi > Avahi laniger. Next base: position 40,184 of record CAUYSK010066628.1, read on the forward strand.
TAACTACCTACAAGCAATCGTGGTAAAATAATTGTTTATAGCGATGTTCTTGAGACCATAGGGAATGAATAAACTAGAATCGATATTTCTGCTTAAAAAAGCAGAGAAATTTATAGTGTTTTTGAGGCATATTTTCAAGAAAAGGGTTAAATTCAGTCAGTATTTAAAAATACAGTGTATTCCTTTGCATTTGTCGGGCTCACAGAAATGTGCTGTCAGGGTGGTTGCATACAAGGAACTTGTATGTTCATTATCTGAGATCACTAATGAAAGCACTAGCCAATTAAGATATTAGAAGACATATATGACTTAAAGGAATAATGCCCATCAAATGGAAACAGTTTCCTTTTTCCTTTTTTTTTTTTTAAGACAGAGTCTCACTCTGTTGCCCAGGCTAGAGTGCCATGGCATCAGCCTAGCTCACAGCAACCTCAAACTCCCAGGCTCAAGCAATCCTGCTGCCTCAGCCTCCTGAAAAGCTGGGACTACAGACATGTGCCACCATGCCCAGCTAATTTTTTTCTATATATATTTTTAGTCATCTGGCTAATTTCTTTTTATTTTTATTAGAGACGGGGTCTCGCACTTGCTCAGGCTGGTCTCGAACTCCTGACCTCAAGTGATCCTCCGACCTCGGCCTCCCAGAGTGCTAGGATTACAGGCATGAGCCACTGTGCCCGGCCTGGAAACAGTTTACTTTTAAGATACTGACAGATTGAAGCCTGACAGACAATGGTTAAAGGATCTGTTAACTGAGGAACAACAAAATTCATCAATAAAACATGAAAATTTTCAGTGGTATAACTATGTTTATATATACTCTTTTTTTCTAATTTTTAATCTAGTTGCTAAGTTTCATTTAACTGTCATTGGTTGAAATGTTGATTTTTTTCCCTAACAATTTTGGTTAATTGGCTTTTTTTTTTGGCAGAAGTAGGAGAGCTCTTTTCTTTGAATTTTATGTGTAAATTGATAAAGTTATTTAGGATGTTAGACTATGGAGAGATGAAATCCTGTTCTTATTGAATAAAACATAAGTGCTCAGTTAGGGCTCTACAAAATGTAGAAATATCGATATACACTTATTTTAGCAACCTATTCATAAACTGGCTATAACTGACTCTAGAAATCAGTAAAAAAAATAAATTTTTAGGTGAAAAAAGTAAGATGTCTTAAGTGGCAAGGAAAGTAAGTCTTTTTACTTTCATTATGTTTTAATTTTTTTCATTTTGTAAAAAAAGAAACATGCATTCCTTAAATATGAGTGTTTTCTGAGGAAAATATATCATATGAATGACAATACAGATAAGAAATCCTGTATTTTTTTTTTTTTGCAAAGTGGTAGAACCAGATTATAGAAATACAATACAATAGGAAATATAGCAAAAAAGAAATATGATTTTTATCATTTCAGGTATTCTTATTGTTCCATTGCTTTCCGTGATATCATTGTGGGCTTGTTTTTTCTGTCCCTTTTATTGTGCATCTTTTGAATACATAGCTTTTACCTCATTTGGTCAACTGAGTTAAACTAATCCTTTTACCTTTAACCAGTAGCAGTAAGTAAAGTTTTTGGAGGCAGGACGAGGAAGCAACAATGAATCGACTTACTGGATTATGACTTCTTCATGCCAGTTTTCCAGACTGACTGAATTTGGGTTTTGATCATAATCCTGAAGGACAGAATCTCAAATGCCATAATCCCAAATGTTGAAATCCTGAAAGATAAAAATCCTTAAAGTCTAAAATTATCAATATCTAAAATCTCTAAAATTACAATCCTAGAAGATTAAAATCCCAAATGTTGAAACTGTGAAAGCCAAATTCTGGGGAAAGGATTAGTGTGTTTGCAGTTGTACCCAGGATAGTTGCATCATGCTAGGTGGAACTATAACCTTGTCATTGTCTTTGTTGGGAAATTAAATACGGTTGAAGGATATGTGTGGGTGCCAAGTTGACAAGGGGTGGATTTGTGGACTTAATTTTAGGTGTCAGCTTGACTGGATTAAGGAATACCTAGAAAACTTGTAAGGCATTATTTGGGTATATCTGAGCATATTTCCAGAGGAGGTTAGCATGTCAATCTGAGTGCACTAGGTGGGAAAGATTTGCCCCCAGTGTGGGCGGGCATCATCCAATCAGCTGAGCCCTGGAGAGAGCAAATAGAGAAGAATACAGAATTGGATTCTCTGAGAGCTGGGACAGACTTTTCTTCTGCTACCTTGGCTGTCAGGAATTTGACGTGATGAAAGTGCATTACCACAACGTTGGCTTTGTGTATAAGCATTGTGCACGTATGTAAAAATGTCAAAACGTCCTCAGTAGATGAAGAGATGTCATTTTTGTACATCTGCACTTGTGAAACATAAAATTTCTCCAGATCTCAGCTCTTCAGGTGACTGCATATATGGTGGTGATGGATCTCCTTGAAAGACTTAGGTCGTCTGTCATGGTGTTCCAGATGACTGCAGTTATAAAGCTGGATGCACCAACCATGGTGATATGTATTTATACATTTCCCTTTTTGACCTCTTTCTTTATGAATATGGTTTGTCTGCTCATAATTGTCATACCTGTGTGACTGACATTAGTATACCTGTGTTTATGCTTGCAAAAATATGTATGCTATTATTGCCTCTTTCATTGTGTAAAGTAGCCTGTGAAGTGTTCTGTTGTGTTTTATGTTTCTCAAATAAATTCCCTTTGAAAAATGTAAACAAATATCTTTTAAAGAATTTTTGAATTATTTTTTTCAGTATTATATTTTCAGGATTTTGATCTTTCAAGATTTCAACATTCAGGTTTATGGCTTTCAGTATTGTGTCTTTTGAGATTATGATTTGATCCCACTGAACTCTTAGGGAATCCAGCTTCGAGTCAGATTGTTTCTGTTCTCATTGAAAACATTGATGGGTACGGCGGAGTGCTGGGTAGTAGCTGGAGCTTAGCGACAGGACCAACAGGTACCGTAAGCATTTGTACCTCTGACTAAAATAGTCTTCAAAATAATCAGTATTTTGTCCATCTGCATAGTATTTAATGGAATCAATGTTCTATTGTTATCATAGTTATAGTCCTAATGGTTGGGGATTTCTTTCTTCTTTCTTTTTCTTTTCTTTTTTTTGGGGGGGAGGGAGCTATTATATAAAAGGTTAGGGTGGAACCCTCTGTACATATCACTTTTTCCATAATTTTAAATTATTTGTCTAGGATTGATTCTCCAAAGTACTATTGCTATTTTAGACTGTGATAGTTGTTACCAAATTGCTTCACAGAAGGGATGTAACAACATCAAATGCCTCCAATGGCACACATGCTGCATCCTCACCAGTGTATGTAGGTTATCATGTTAATTTTTATTCTTCTCTTTTAATACTTTCATCAGTTTTGTTCTAATCATTATACTCTCTTTGAGACATTTCCATTGAAAACTCATCCAGTTTCCTAGCTTTAATCCATCTTTTGCTGATGTGTAACTTTGGCTAGGCAAAAGTATCCAGATACATGTATACTATATATAGATAGCATCCATCTGTAGCGTTTACAGATCCTGGCACTGGAGTTAGACAGACAAGGGTTTAGATGACAGTTCAGCCACAGGACAAGGCACTTAATCCCTTTGTACCGCAGTCTTTGTTTTCGTCATCTGTACCGTGGAAGTGATGAAAGGAAGGAAGGAAGGCAGGAGGCACACTTCCTCATGCAGCTACCATGTGAAGTTCTTTGAATTTTTATGGTGATGATAAAATTATTGTGGTGTTGTAAATGGGAGATGAAATCTGTGAATCATGGCTATGCAACTTACATGCATTAGATAGAACTCAACCAATTATTTTGATTTAATTACTTTATGTGATCAACAGTTCTTTTTTTTTTCCTGCAATATTCCAAGTTTTATATACTATACTTTCTCCATATAAAAAGAAATGACAACATTTCTAAGTTGTTGAAATAGGAGAACAATGGTAACATGATTCATTTTGCCCAGGTCAGAAATGAAAGTATAATTTTCTCAGTTATAAGCTCTGTCTTCCATCATATTGTAAACAATTATTTAACATTTATTGTGCACCAGGCAGTGTGAAAATCACAGGAACAAATTTTGCTCAAAAAGCATATTTGTTCATAGAAGATTTTATTTAACCTTGCTTTTTTTAGTGATTCCCTTTGTTTTAGAACAAAGCACAGCTAACACAATGGGAAAGATTTAGGGGAGGAGAATGAGGGTTTAGACAGAGAGATTTTTGGAGTCAGGGAGAGACCTGATGTGGTGTTAGACAGGAATTAGTTTGCCTTACAGCTGATTCACTGGAAACTGACTTTGGTAACTTATTCATAGTTTTTTAGAAATTGAAAGCCTATTTTAGCCACTGATCTTAAGTATAGGTTTCTGACTGCAGAAGTAGGTGCATTTTAATCATCTTTCTTCTTGAAGGTAGGCAAGAAAGGAAATTTTATTAACCCAGTAGAGGTATTCACACAGGCAGCCTGGACAAAGCAAGTGAGAAGAAAAAGGAGATGTGAAGCAAGTCTTGCCAAAAGAAGAATCATTGAATTTCCACTTGCCTGGCTTCAGGCGGTAAAGCTGGGTGCCTTTCTTATGTTCTGGCTCTTCCTCACCGTTAGCCTACCCTTCTATTCCTAGAAAGTATTTTTCTTTCAGAGTTGAGAAGTAACTTAACTGACCCTAATATTGTCTTCTATTTAATTATAAAGTAAATGTCCTGAGACAAAGTTCTGGCATTGTTTCTTTTTGCACTACATTTAGTAGGAGATCTAATATATCCCATAGAGAGTGCACTCTGTTAATGTTTATAAAATGAAATGCTAGGGTATTTGTTCATTTAGTCCAATTAACAAATATTTATTCAGTGCATAGTTTTTATACTGAGTCCTTTACAATGCAATGTTGAAGAAAGTAAGCTTATATTCTAGCAGAATTTATGACAATAAGTTATACATACAATTAGAATGAGCTTTACTGTCAAAGATGTTAAGCCCCATAAGTGATAAATCCCTTAGAGGGCATAAATCTGTCTAGAAAGATTTAATATTTGTTAGGCACATGGAATATGCCAGTGAGAGTGGAAAGTAATTATAAACTAGATTTGACTTTTTATTTGTTTGTATTTTTATTTCCTCATAAGCTATGCTTTTTGCACCTACTTCAACATAGATATGGTTGATCTCTAGTAAATGATCGCAACTACTGGAGGAGGACTCCTTCTTCTGGTCTACTCTACCTCGTACAGGTTTCTAGAGTGCATTGTCCATATGTATTTACTATTGTATGTATATCGGTGACTTCCTAAGACATTCTGGGTCTCATAAGAGCGAGGACTGCCTCATATGTTTGTTGAATGAATGTAGGCCCTTAAATTTAAATGGAAACCAGTATTTCTATGAGTAGATTCACTAGGTCAAGTGAAATAAGATCAAATTCAGCCTTATCGTGTGTTCAAGGAAGGACTATTAAAAGGATGCAAAGTGACAAGTAGTTATAAAATTTAAGAAAATGTAATTACTGGATTTAAAACACTAGAGGCTTAGTAAAGACATTATTGTATTGAGAGCAGTGGTCATTCTTATTGAGGATAGAACAAAAGAAATTTGGCAGAGTTGTAATGAATCTACAGGTCTGTATTTTGAAAACTTGCATATTATATGTGAGTTTAGACTTGCTTAAATAGGTTCTGAAATAAAGAAAATAAAATAACATTTAGCTACAGTGACCTGACAAAAGCTTCTAGCAAGAAAAGCTTGGCCATAATCCATGAACATTTGTATTGCTGTCAGGGAAGTTATAAACCAGTGACCCTCTCTGAGTTTGAAGTGTGTGCTGTAGCTCCTCTGATGGCGAAGATAGTTTGTGTGTGTGTGTGTGTGTGTGCGTGTGTGTGTGTGTGTGTGTGTGTTTATGGAAGGACAAAGAGGGAGGGGAGAAGAGAAGGAAGCAAAATGATGACAAATAAAGTAATGTAAGTATACATAATTTCAGTAGTTCGTCTCTCAGAAAAAGCCATAGAATTGACTATAAAAGAAATTTTACCTGTTTCTTTTTAATCCCAGGCAGGAAACAAAGAATTCAGATGTATATGTAGGGTGGAAGAGAATGAGAGCTGAGGCGAACAACATGCCAGGCTATGGTTTCAGTAGGTACGATTTTCGACAGTATGGAAGAAGCCAAGAAAGGATCCAAGGTCCTAGAATATTTAAAGATTTCTGAGAACACAAAAGAAAGCAGAAACTCAGAGAAGTTTTTGATTATAGTGGATGTTCAAACTATATGTACTTATCTAAATCTTACCTCACATGCTCTATTTAACTGAAGTTACAAAGTAGTATATGATTTTCTTTAATTGACAATATGTGGCTATTTTCATATGTACTAGAAAGTGCACATTCAAAATGTGATTTGCTTCCAAAGCCTATCATGTTATGATTGGCATCTAGGACATTTTCCTACAAGTAGAAGGCATTCACAATTGCTTCTTAAACATGTTTCCATAAAAAGGAATTCATATGCTAGAAGGAAAGTTCTCCATGGATCAGTCACTTTTAAATTTGGAAAAGAGTTGGCAAGTTCTTTGGATAGATTTTAAAAGTCAGATTGATCCTCATTAATCTCAGATACTTTAAGATACCTTTAGTTAGGGAGGTAAATAAATTACGTTTCAAAGTTTTGCCTTCCTTTAAATTATTTTTTTATTATTTTACACAGAAACGTTTACTGAACAGAAGAAGAACATGGTGAAAATAGCAATCAGGATACTGGGTTGCCATTGTAGGATCTCTAGCTGTATAACATTGGACGAATGATCTAACTTCTGTACAACCTAGTTTCATATTGTAAAATGAGATCTTTTAAACTAGAATAGTTGAGCCATACATCCTTTCAGCTCAAAAATACTAGTTCTCTTAGAGTAACCATAAGAAGTCTTTTGAGGATATTGAATAAATATTAAATATCATTGGTACAGATTTTTGCAAGGGATTTCTCTGAAAATAAAACTAGAGTGTGACCAAATGGAAGAAATTGGTATAATTGCCGTGACTTAGAACTCTCGAACTAGTTGAGTGAACGGATGGACTTTTCTAGGGACTTTTTGCCATCCCACAATGACTCTGAATCACTGAATGATAGATTTGACTCCAGTAGTTCTTGGCAAACCTTTTAGGACACAGCATGAGCCTCTAGTACCACTCACCAACAGTAGACCTTTGTGTTGCCGTGTTATTATAGGAACCTCAGGGAAATAGCAGTGTGGTAACAGAGGAAAGCCTGAATTCAGTCAGAAAAATAAGAAGATGCTATTTCATTAGGCATGTCATTCACATCTCACTTCTTGCTTTTGTTCATGAAAACAGCATTATTTGAAGGGAACCGTGTGCTGGCATCTCTGTCACTTTGGAGACAGGGTGGATGGATGTCAAAAAGGATATGGGTCTGAGATGTGATAAACAGAGTGAAAGCTTTGTTTGTGTCTGGTTTAAATAATACCTTAATAGTGTAACTAAAATAATGACAGAGAAATATAGCTGTCACCAAGGATTATCAGCGTTATTCCAGAAGCCCCTTTTATGGTTGAATTTTTAATATTGAACTTTTCCTCCTTATAGATTTTTATTATCTCCAGCCTGCTATTATCTTTAACAGCCTACAGTATTCACAGGAAAAAAAAATATTTAGCAATCTTCCAGCTTCCTATAACTATCTTCTTAGAAGTTTTATTCTGCTCTTGGTTCCCACAGGCCATTTTCAAGTTGTTAGGAGCAATAAAAAAAACTGTAACTATCCCAAATTAAATTCTTTTATAGACTTACTTTTTGGGATGGTCTCCATTTCAGGTATAATTCCTAGCTTGAAAAAATTCAACATTTCAACAAACATTTATGAAATTATATCACTTGCCAAAGTCCTATTATGCCTTGGGGATGAAAAGATGCTTAAGCCATGCTTCCGCCCTGGGAGAGTATCTGAGTACCTGGGGAATTATTCGCAAAAGGAGATCATCTCAAAACCATAGGGTGAGAAGATAAAGGTGGGGCTGGGAAAATCAAGGAAATGCATCCCTCTTGGTCACAGTCTGGCTTGACATACCTGCAAGTGTTCCTCTGCTTCCCTCCCTCCCAGGCATTGGCAGTACCCAGAACTTGCCCTTTCCATCCAGACCTTTGTGCACTTGGGTCCAGGGCCCTGCTCCTGTGCTCGACTTCCAGATCTCTACCTGGGAGCTCCTAGAGCTCCTTTCCCATATGTTGATCTCTTGTTCACAGAGAAGTTGCTAAATTGGATGGATGTGAGCAGCAGGAACAGTGACTCTGTGGGTCACTGGACTGTCAGAAAAGACTCACTGGGACACAGTCAGATTCTGCTAGGCACGGAGGGTCTTCGGTAGTAAGAATAGCACCGTTCAGCTGTTCCATTGCTGTGTGGTGGTGCCAGTACTTAGAGTTCTGGGGTGTGGGTATATAAAATTGGGATTGGATTCAGGAACATTTGTATTGAATTCTAAATGTCTTAGGACTTCTCTTCTAGGGTGGGGAGAGATCAGAATCCTACATCAGACAAAGCTTTATTTAAAAGAGAAAAGAAAGCATTAGATTTTATGTAACCGCATATTTAGATCATTTAACATTGGAGGTTGTTAGGTAAAATCCATTTGACTATTCAACTTTTGATTTTTGGAAAGATAGAACATTAGCCAATTTACCTATTTAACTAAAAAGATTAATTATTAGACACAGGCTAACTTTAAATTAATAAAATTGTTTTTTTTACAAATACAAACTTTATTTCTCTTTTCTTTAATAAAGAAACCAATGGAATCATTTTTTCTTACTTTTTGAGTATTTAGAATTTTATTGGTTATACGCTTGGCTTCCAAAGTACTTAACTATAGAAGATAGAATTGGCAAAGTAAGCATAAATGGGTTAAAAATACTGCTTAGGAAAATCACAAGCCGAAAACAGGAGATGAGCTGTTTTAATAAAATCAGGGACACCAGGTGCAGACACATTACAAAGATAAGCTGGGACAACCTTGAGGTTCAACCTAAAGGAGAGATAAGAATGACCTCTGGATAAATGAAAAGATAGAGTAGGAGAAAATGAATCCAGTATCTGCAGAAAAGTTCCCTAAAGCCATGACTACGGAAAATAGGATCTAAATGATTGGATTCCACCACTTTCAAAAAAGGACTGCTCATGCCACATGTTTTCATGGGGGAAAAATTAGGCTCTTGCTCAACTGTCCATCAGTGTGCATGAGTGTGGAAGTCTGATGTATTTTATGCACAATTAACCCTTATCTTCCTGCCCACACTTTGGCAAATAAGGATGTACTATTTTTAACTCAGGTGGATATGCCAAGTCTTTATTTACAGTGAATATGCAATAAAGATTCAGCTCTTTTATTGGAGGAAAGCTTTGCTTTTGGATTTGAAAATCCTTTAATGATTTGAAGTCAACCTCTTCTAGTGATCCAGATACTGGATCTGTAAGAAGCTCTGTTTTCTCAACTATAAATAAAGATAATACTGTGTGTGTGTATATGTGTGTGAGTGTGTGTGTGCGTGTGTGTGCGTGTGTGTGTGTGTGTGTGTGAGAGAGAGGGGGAGAGAGAGAGAGAGAGAGAATTTGTTCTCATGCTTTTGTAAATAATAATTTTGTTTTAGAGTAGATTTAGATTAACAGGAAAGTTGTGATCATAATACAGATCTAATATTGTCCAAAATGAGTTTCTCCTTTTATTAATATCTTATATTGATATGGTACATTTGTCACAATTAATGGCCCAAGATTGATACATTATTTTTGTTTGTTTTTTTTTTTTTTTGAGACAGTGTCTCACTCTGTTACCCTGGCTAGAGTGAGTGCCGTGGCGTCAGCCTAGCTCACAGAAACCTCACACTCCTGGGCTCAAGCGATTCTACTGCCCCAGCCTCCCGAGTAGCTGGGACTACAGGCATGCGCCACCATGCCCGGCTAATTTTTTCTATATATTTTTAGTTGTCCAATTAATTTATTTCTATTTTTAGTAGAGA
>CAUYSK010066630.1:0-10064 GCA_963575035.1 Avahi laniger
TTAGTTGTCCGATTAATTTCTTTCTATTTTTAGTAGAGACAGGGTCTCGCTCTTGCTCAGGCTGGTTTCGAACTCCTGAGCTCAAACAATCCGCCCGCCTTGGCCTCCCAGAGTGCTAGGATTACAGGCGTGAGCCACCGCGCCCGGCCTATCCCATAGCTTTTAATATGTTGTGTTTTCATTTGTTTCAAGAAATTTTTTAATTTCTCTCTTAATCTCTTCATTGACCCACTGGTCCATCATTCAAGAGCATATTGTTTAATTTCCATGTGTTTGTATAGTTTCCAATGTTCCTCTTGTTATTGATGTCTGGTTTTATTTCATTGTGGTGAGAGAAAATACTTGGTATGATTTCAATTTTTTTGAAATTTTTAAGACTTATTTTGTGACCTAATATATGGTCTATCCTTGAGAATGATCCATGAGCTGAGCAGAAGAATGTGTATTCTGCAGTTGTTGGATGAAATATTCTGTAAATATCTATTAGGTCTATAGTGCAGATTAAGTCCAATGTTTCTTTGTTGATTTTCTGTCTGGATGATCTGTCCGATGTTGAAAGTGGAGTGTTGAGGTCTCCAGCAATTATTGTCTATCTCTCTCTTTAGCTCTGATAATCTTTGCTTTATATATCTGGGTGCTCTAGTATTTGGTGCATATATATTTAGAATTGTTATATCCTCTTGCTGAATTGACCCCTTTATCATTATATATAATGATACTTTTTGTCTCCTCTTAGTTTTTGACTTGAAATCTATTTTATCTGATAGAAGTGTAGCTACTCCTTCTCTTTTTTGGTTTCCGTTTGCATGGAATATCTTTTTCCATCCCTTAATTTTCAGTCTGTGTGAGTCTTTCTAGGTGAAGTGTGTTTCTTGCAGACAACATATACTAGCTCTTGTTTTTTTAATCCACTCAGCCACTCTATGTCTTTTGATTAGAGAATTTAGTCCAATCACATTCAATGTTGTTATTGTTAGGTAAGGACTTATTCCTGCCATGCTGTTATTCGATTTCTGGTTGTTTTGTTGTCCTCTCTTTCTTTTTTACTTCCTTCCTCCCTTCCTTTGTTAAAAGTGACTTTCTCTGATAGTGTGTTTTAATTTCTTGCTTTTTCTTTTTGGTGTATTTGCTGTAGGATTTTTGATTTGAAGTTACAATGAGGCTTGCAAAAAATATAACCAATTATTTTATTTTATTTATTTTTTCTTTCCTCTTTTTTCCTCTAAGACAATGCTCAGGTACCAATTATTTTAAACATGACAACTCTGCTTACAAACAAATAGGCACAAAGAAATCTCACAGAAATTCTGCACTTTAACTCCATCCTTTCCCCAAGTTTTTAATTTTTTGTTGTTTCTATCCCTATCTTTTTATACTATCTCTCTCTCAAAAAATTGTTAGTTGTTTTTGATAGGTTTGTCATTTAGTCTTCCTACTCAAGATATAAAGTGGTTTTTACATGGCAGTTATAGCAATAGAGTATTCTGTATTTGTATACTTACTATTACCAATCAGTTATATACCTTCAGATGATTTCATATTGTTCATTAACACCCTTTTCTTTCCAATTGAAGAACTCCTTTTAGCATTTCTTATAGGACAGGTCTGGTGTTGATGAAATCCCTCAGCTTTTGTTTGTCTCGTAAAGTCTGTATTTCTCCTTCATGTTTGAAGGATATTTTTGCAGGATATAATAGTCTAAGGTTAAGGTTGTTTTCCTTCAGCACTTTGAATATGTCATGCCACTCTCTCCTGGCCTGTAAGGTTTCTACTGAGAAGTCTGCTGCCAGATGTATTGGAGATCCTTTATATGTTTTGTTTTGTTTTTTTTTCCTTCCCTGAGGACCTTTATCTGTGACCTTTAGCAGTTGAGATTATTAAATGCCTTGAGGTGGTCTTGTTTTGTTGGTGTTCTATGACTTTCTTGTATCTGAATTTTGAAATCTTTCTCTAAGTTTCAAAAGTTCTCTGTTATTACTTCTTTCAATAAACTTTCTACCCCAGTCTCTCTCTCTCACTACCTCTTCTTTAAGGCCAATAACATTTAGACTTGCCCTTTTGGGGCTATTTTCTAGATCCTGTAGGTGTGCTTCACTATTTCCCCCCTTTTCTCTTCTGTCCTTGTATTTTCAAATAGCTTATGTTCGAGCTCACTAAGTCTTTCTTCTGCTTGGTCAATTCTGTTGTTGGAGAGACTGCAATGCATTTCTCAGTTTGTCAACTGAATTCTTAAGCTCCAGAACTTCTGCTCAATTTTTGTTATTTCAATCTCTTTGTTAAATTTCTCTGATAGGCTTCTAAATTCCTTTTCTGTGTTGTCTTGAAGTTCATTAAGCTTCTTCAGGACAGCTGTTTTGAACTCTTTGTCTGAAAGGTCACGTATCTCCATCACTCTAGGATTGGTTACTGGTACCTTATTTAGTTCGATTGTTGAGGTCATGTTTTCCTGGATGATCTTGATGCTTGTGGATGTTTGTTGATGTCTGGGCATTGAAGAGTTAGGTATTTATTTTAATCCTCACAGTCTGGGCTTGTTTGAACCCATCCTTCTTGAGAAAGCTTTCCAGATGTTCAAAGGGAATTGAGTATTATGATTTAAATCTTTGGTCACTGCAGCCATACCAGTACTGAGGGCCCCCCAAGCATTGTAATGCAGTAACTCTTGCAGACTCCTGGTGGTACTGCCTTGGTGGACTGATTTTTGGTTCTTCTGAAGAACCAAAAGTATCTTCATGGATACTTGTTGAATTCACTGTTCGTGCAGAGGTACGATCCCTGGAGGTTTCTATTCAGCCATCCTATTCCACCCACCTCCTCATTTTTTTCTTAAACCTACTCAAATTAGGCTTTTCCCTGCATCACTCCACCAACACTGGCCTTGTCAAAGTCACCAGTGACTTCCCTATTTCTAAGGTAAATAATCTGTTCTCAGCCCTCATCTTATTTGACCTATTAGCAGCATGTGATACAATCGATCACCTCATGTCCTTAAAACACCTTCTTCACTCAGCTTCTAGGATGTCAACTCTCATGGTTTTCATCTTACCTTGTTGGTCTTTTCTATTCACCTCTTATCCCAGTCCTCGTAATACTGTGGCTCAGAACTCAGTCCTTAGTCCTCTTCTCTGTCTATATGCACTTCTTTGATGATCTCATCCAGTCTCATGAGTTTAAATATCTCTACTGACAAACTCCTAAATTTACATCTCCAGCTTAATCTCTCTTTAGAACTTGACTCATATCCAATCCAGACTCATATCCAAATGCTGACTCTACATCTCTGCTTGGATGTCCAAAGACATGTTAAATACTTAAGAACCTTTTACCCTGTCCATACTTAGCCTAATCCTGCACCACTTGCAGTCTTCCCCATTCAGTCAATGGCTCCTTCTAGTTCCAGACCAAAAACCATAGACACACCTTTGATTTTTCTCCTTCCCTCACATGCTACACCCAAATCATCAGGAAACCTTCTGGTTCTACATATACTAAATCTAGAAACTGTTCTCACTTCTTTCACTGTTACCAACTTGGTCCCAGTCACCACCATCTCTTACTAATCCTTCTAAATGGTCTCCATGTTTTCTACATTTGCTTCATATAATCTCTACTTGACCCACAGCCAGAGTGATTCTTTTAAAATATTAAGTCAGGTTATGTTTCTTCCTCAAAACTCTAAGGTTCCCCATTCCCTTCAGAATAAAAGCCAAAGTTCCTAATATGGCCTACAAGGTATACATGATTTGGACCCCTGCTACTCTTTAACTTCATGTCCTAATACTCCACACTTTGATCACTCTACTGTAGCCGCAATGGCCAGCTTATTGTTCCCTAAACATACCAGGCATACTCCCATCTTAGGGCCTTGGCGCTGGCTGTTCCCTCTGTCTGGAATGTTATTCTCCCAGATACCCATACAGCTAACTTCCTCACCTCCTCCAAGCCACTCTAATACCTTCAGTGAGGCCTACCTTAACATCCATATTCAAAATTGCAACCTGCACCTGCATCCCCTCCTCCAGTACTCCCAATTTACCTTGCCTTGTGTTATTTCTTCTTCATGGCATTTATTATTACATGCTATTCTAATACACTATTTAATGTCTTGTTTTTATTTTTTTATTAGTGTCTATCTTTGAGAATGATAGCTAAGAAGGCAGAGATTTCTGTCTGTTTTGTTTACAGATATATCCCAAGTGCACAGAACAGTGCCTGACACATAGTAGGCACTCAATAAATATTTACAGAATAAAATATCTGTTTAATAATAGATTAGCTGGGACCAGGTCAAGAGGAACTTTTAATGCTAACTTTAAAATATTTTGATCAAAATTATATTAAAGTCATGCACTGTTACACATAATCTAGGTAGAGTTGTACAAAATGAACCCCTATAAGTTCAGGGTCTGAGAAATAATCTGGTCAGATTATAGATCCTAAATAGGCTACCTTTCTATGCAGTAGAAATTCTGGGGAAAATAAACAAGTTTGGAAGTAATAGTTCACCGTAGTTTCATCCACTGGCACCAGGGATTTATGTAGCTTCAGCCTAGCTTCATAACAGTGGTGAGATCTAACTCAGGTTTGGGCTTCACAGGATGACATTAAACAGTCCTCTCAGTCTGCAATGATGTGAGACTATTTTGTTCAGAGCCAAGAAGCTTTCCAGATAGGCCAGCCCAGGTTACTGGAAAGCCCTGCATTCAGGTTTTAGTCCAAAGCTTCACCTAATACAAGCAATACTGCCTTCCATTTGTCATTGGCCACACTGTATGTCTATCTTCTATAGGCACGCAGTGAATACAGGGTGAGGGGTAGAGTAGTGGTGGGTTGGGACTGACCTAGGGGAAGATTCAAGTATTCCAAAGTATTCTGGGCAAATACTATAGTTTAGTATTACCATATTGGATATCATACCTCCAACTGTCACCCAGTTCTTTCTATGAAGACAAGGAAAAAAAGTTAATGGTCCTAAAACAAAGCAGTCTGGTTAGGGATTGCCAATAGATTCTAAACAAAGGTTGTGGCAAAAAAGAAACAGAAAGGAGGCAACATATAAAAGACACCATGGAAGTAAGTGGAGAGAACAAGGCGACTGAATAGATGTGGAAATGAATAAAATGAAAAAGGCAAAGATGACAAACAGGCTGCAATCTGAGATAAGCCTCTTTGGAGGACATATTTTTTATTAGTATATAGAAAATATAGATGAAGAAATAGGAAGAAATAAAAAGTATGTCAATAATAATTCTGTCCATTTTTTTCAGTTTAAAGTATATATTATAAAGAAGTAAAGTCACAGATATTATCATTCTAGAAAATTATGACTGAAATAATTTTATGCAAAGATATAACATTTGTGTGGGTTTGTTCTGCATTCAAATGAATATTTACATGTAAATTATAAACTTTTTATATATTATAAACACATAATAAATGCATATTTCAAACATTTCTACTTACAATGATACCAAGAGAATGGACTTTTCATGCACTTGGAAAGAAAATAAGAAGAACGATAACGCACAGCTAACCTTTAAGAAAAAAGAAGGAAAATGAGATTTTACAACTTATAAAATATAATATCAAGTTAAGTAGGAATCTAAATAAAATCATTTCAAATAAAAGTTGAAAGTTTATTATAGCTTCTATCTAGAAGTAAAATATAAACATAAGACTAATATGCATAACATTTTGATCAAATTTAAAAAGAAAAATATTTTTTTCAGAAAACAATGACTATAAAGCTTTACTTAACCATCTAAAACAAGTTCACTGAGACTCACTTATTAATAAACAACACTGTTTAATACCTCAGACACAACAATCACACCTTCATCCTCCCTTGGAATCTCTGACAATTTAAATTTGAAAGTGTGAAGGACAAGGTCAAAATCAACTTGCAAATCTCTTGCAGTGTTTTTAAAATGTGCACTTCAATAAAACATACTAAATGTTTTTATAAATCCATAATTTTCTATTTGAGGTTTAAAATTAAAAATAAATATAATTTCAGAAGTTTCTGTTCTGCATTATTAGACAGATGTCTATACATCTATCCAGGTGCTCAAGTAAAACACCTGAATTATTATCTTGTACAAGCTATACATCTACTCCATCAGCAAATCCCATCTACAGCACCTCCTAAATACAATATCCTTCCTCTTCTCTCCGTTCACCTCTGCCAATTGATTAAAAGGAAAATGCTTTTAAAATAATTATAATGGGAAATGTTCTTAAAACTCTCAGAAATATATGGTAAGAATTCAAAGCATTATCCACAAGAATGAAATAACAAAACTCATTAAGTTTCTAAAAATTTTTTAACACAATGGCTTACTTTAAAACATAGCAAACAGAATAAAATTAGGAAATTAAGAAAATGTTTTTTCTAGTTTACAATCCAAAAAGTAATCATCTCTAACACTGCTGAAGTTGCCCAAACTGTGAAATTCTATTCCATTATCTTTGAAATATACCTTTATTTAGCATGCTATTTCCTAGAAAAATAATTTGTCATAAGCTTGAAAATATTTCAAGTTAAACCTATTGAAGATGCCAAAGCATCACTAAGCATGTCAATCCTGTTCTAAATGTCCTGTAGAATATTAATAACAGATGACTTGGTATTTTCAGAGTTTATTCACAGAACAAAACAATAGAAATTGTCAATAAAAAAATAATAAAAAATAAGAGGAACATGAAACTATCCTTTTTGCATTCTGGTACTGAGATGTACTTTCGAAATGTTTCACTGTTCTGTTCTGGCTTGTTTTTAGAATGCAGTGTACATAAGTGGCAGTTTCAGAATTGGAACACTAATTTCTAAAACGTTGTCATCTTCTAAATCCACTAGGACTTACTGTTTTGATAAACAAAATGTTCTTGATACTTCAAAAAGTATTCTTTAAATGTCATTTTATAGACCATGGCACAGAAGAATAAAATTTTAAATACCACCAAAATACAACCAGGAAGAATTTGTAAACCCACTCAGAAAAACCCTAAACTATAGAAAATATACCAAATCCATCTTCAAACTGACACAAGTCATCTTACTAAAACAGAGATCTGCCTCCTCCCCTTCACAAAAATCTTTTTTGGCTCTTCTTGCACACAAATCTAACTCTAAACCTTTTCAACCAGACATTCAAGGTCTTCTACAGTTTGATCCTTTTTGACCCTTCTCTCTCACCATCTCCTCTCCTATGCACAACACACACATAAAAGTCACACAAATTTTATTGTTTAATAGCTGTTTCCAGAACAATTCCTGTCCTTTCCCACCTCTGTACCTTCAACTTCCTTTTGTCCTGAATTTCTCTTCTGCTATATAACCTCCTGCTTCAAATCTTGCCCAGCTTTCAAAACGTGGCTCAAATCCGACTTGCTATAAACAGCTGTCTAAAATCTCCCCCCAAGATAATATCTCCCTTTTCCACACCAACTTAGGACTTCATTTGTACCTGACAGAACTTAATACCAACTGCTTTATAGCATAATTATTTAAGCATATGTTTATTGCCACTGTTTTCTTCTTTGTATTCCCTCATTAACTAATATAAAACAAATTAAATAACTGTTGAATTAAACTGAAAGTTTCTGATTGCTTAGCCTAATGTCCAACATAGAATGGGAAGCACTCAATAAATATTTGCCAAATAAATGAATGTCTTCTTTCCCAATCCACTAAATCCTGTACAGAACAAGAAAATAATTTTTAAAAGATTAATTGTAGGAAGAATTAAAAGTAATGAAAAACTTACCAGAGTAAATTTGAATCCTTTGGGAGAGGGCTGAAGTGTTAATTTTATGCATGAAGGAAGCAGACTCAAAAATGTAAAACAAAAGCTAAAAAATAATAAAAATAAAATTGTTTTTTATAGAGATATAACTAAAATATCTTTTAAAATATAAGGATCACATAATATATTTAATTTGATTTCAAATTAAAGTTTACTTTTATTCATTACACTTAAATTAAGACCAAATAACATTTACATAAAATCTATACATTGAAATACATATTTTCATACATGATTACATGACATAATACAGAACAAAATATCGTAATACTAAATATTGTTTCTGTTATTTTAGTATTTAATATCATATATATATAAGATACAATGCTATATATAGTTGAAGGTCAATCACCAAACATTCAAAATAAGAAAACATAATGAGGTATGAGACGATGCTACATTTATAACACAAACATTCCTAAAGTTGACTCACAAAAGAGTCTAACTAGCCCTCATTTCACAAAAGTTGATTATCTGACTTTCAAACTCACGGTAAATCAGAAAGAACAAGTTGGAAAGGCAGCAGGAAGCTACTAGAGCTTCTCCTAATGATGGCTGATGGAGAGGGAGGGAGAAAAACCTAGATTAATGCAGACAGGCTCAAGAGTGGTCTGGTACCATTTAGTACCACGGCAAATGGCAAGCCCTGAAAACAAGTATATAACCTAATACAAGAACTGATTTTCCCAATTGTGGTAATTTTGTGACTTATCAACTTGGCTAGGTTGGACTAAAGTCTAAAGAATTCCCATCCTCTATGCTTCTTGTTAGGGTGGGCTACAAGGGAAATTCTCCCAAGAATAGGAGGCCAGAGAGAGGCAGCACCATCTCTCAGTTATTCAAACACTATAGTTAGATGCTACTGTGAAGGGATTTTGCAGATGTAAAGTCCCCATTCAGTTGATTTTAAGTTAATCAAAAGGTAAATTATCCTGAGGGGCCTAACCTTTTAGAAGAGGGCTTAGATCTTCCCTAAAGGCATCTGGTTCTGAATTACTCTTCCTTCCCCCTAGATATTCCTTCCAGACTGTCTGCCTTGTGGACTTCCAGTTTGCCTGCCAGCCCCCACATCTGCATAAGCCAATTCCTTACGATAAATTCATACACAGACACAAACACACACACTATACAGTGAGTGCAGTGTACACAGTGTGTGTACTCCTTCTACTTCTCTGATTGACCCTGATGGATACACTACTGAAAATCATGACTCTTCAAGATAATGTCGAATCATGTGCAGTGTACTCTCTGTTTAAGGAGAGAATTAGGTAACAATTCAGAAAGACTTTCACATGAAACAATTCAAAGAAAAGAGTTTTATTGTATAGACAGATAGGTTTAAGTTACGTGGAAAATTCACTAATGAAAAAGACCTCATTCCCTAATGATGCCAGATAAATGAAATATTACCATAATACTTTTAGAGAGTAGCTTATAGTACAATACTATATACAAACTTTGTGTCTCTTACCTGATTATTATCTGGATGTGATGTGGCAAAATGTCCTTAATCTTCAGAAAGACACTGAAGCTACACCAAATATTGGCTACTTTATCCTTAAAAGAGATTTGTTGTTTTTACATTCTGGTATAATTGAAAGAAATATTACACCCCACAAAGTACAGCCCATAATCTCTAATAAACTTTTGAGACATGTACAATTTTTATTCACAATTATAACAAAGTAGATTAAATCCTACAAGAAATAAACATATACATAAGCACACTCCCAAGCATTTTTCATTTGTTTGCATGAGAGCTGATCTAAATCATTGGCCAATCATAATCTAGATATTCCCAAGAAATACTAGATATTTTTCAAAGAGCAGTACACTATCCCTAAATACTGAAGTTACTTATCTTTGGAAGTTTTTCTAAGAAATCTTTTTTCCCCTAATTTATAGAATGCATATTACATTTGACCCATTCTTCTCGCACACCTGAATTTATTTAAAGTAACCTAAAAGCCATTAGCAATGACAAAAAGTAATTGCTAGGCCGGGTGCCGTGGCTCACGCCTGTAATCCTAGCACTCTGGGAGGCCGAGGCGGGTGGATTGTTTGAGCTCAGGAGTTCAAGACCAGCCTGAGCAAGTGCAAGACCCCGTCTCTACCAAAAATAGAAAGAAATTAATTGGACAGCTAAAAATATATAGAAAAAATTAGCCGGGCATGGTGGCACATGCCTGTAGTCCCAGCTACTTGGGAGGCTGAGGCACTAGAATTGCTTGAGCCCAGGAGTTTGAGGTTGTTGGGAGC
>CAUYSK010066635.1:0-20381 GCA_963575035.1 Avahi laniger
ACCAGCCTGAGCAAGAGTGAGACCCCACCTCTACCAAAAAAAAAAAAAATAGAAAGAAATTATTATTTTAAAAAAAAAAAAATACTCAATGAGCAAAAAAGAACTATGGTATATGAAAAATATGGTAGAAGAAATAAAAAACTCAATTTGGCAATAGGGTTAGAAGAAAAAGCTAAACTAATATTCCAGAAAGTACAACAAAAATACAAAGTGATGGGGAGAAAAGAAGAAAGACAAAGATTAGAAGACAAAAGACCAGTCCAAGAGTTCCAACATCTGACTACTGAGCATTGCAGAGGGAGAGAACAACAAAATGAAGGGGAGGAAACCATCAATATGTAAACCAAAAAGTTTCCCAAAATTGGAACATATGAGTTTACAGAGTAAAAAAGTTTATTAAGTGCCCAGTACCATGGATAAAACTAGACATACTCTAAAGCATATTATCATGAATTTTGAAAATACTAGAGACAAAGGAAAAATCCCACATGCTGTCAGAGGTCGGAAAAAACATGTGTTACACAAAGGTTCAAGAGACAAATGGCATCAAATTTCTAAACAGTACACTAGGAGCTAGAAGAAAATGGTGTGACACCCTAAAAAATTCTCAGAAAAATTCTAGACACACTGAAGGGAGAGAGTAGAATAGAGATTTTTATTTTTTACCTTTTATTTTGAAATAATTATAGAGTCACAAGAAGTTGCAAAAATAGTAGAGAGGTCTCATGTGCCCCCCACCCCGTTTCCCCCAATGGTAACATTTTACGTTACAAAGTAACAAGAGTTATATATACAAACCAGGTATATAGTGCAGTATCAAAACCAGGAAATTGACATTGGTACAATCCAAAAACCAGAGACAATTTAAATGCAAAAATTTGCTTCTCAATACTCTTCCTTACACTGATACTCAGATGTGCTCCATTAAAATAAATAAAAAAAGAGAGAGAGAGAGAGAGATGTGGAATTCAGGAAATAAGAGGATCCAACACAGTAAGGGGCAAAAGGAATTATCAGGATGATGGTGAAGAAAAAGCCCAAGAAGACATCAGTGCAGCAAACCAAGAGAGCAACGTGCTTAGAATGGAATAATGTCAAGGGCTCAGAGGGCGATTTTTTCAAGATAAAAATGACAGAATAAGTAGAACATTTGAACACAGTGAAAGATTTCTAAAACTTAAGTAAACTTTAGTGTTGATCTTAGAATAATTATACAATAAAACCAAGTCCTGTCCCACTCCCTTAAGAATGCAATTATTAACTCTAAGAGATACAAAATGTTCAGCAGGAAAGGCAAAATATCATTATACACTATATAGCTCAGCTGTGAGGAACATTTATATAGTCCTTACAAGGCTCGCATTGTAAATGCTGACTATAATAATCTAATCAAAATTGAGGTATGATTATACTGAGAAGATTGGAGAACAGAAAATATGCATGTTTGGGGTGGGAGCAAGAGAGTGAAATAAATCATCAGCTTTCACAGTTTAAGGTTAATAAATAAGACCTAAATTAAAAACATCAAGAAATAGCAATTGTAAGGCCGGGCGCGGTGGCTCATGCCTGTAATCCTAGCTCTCTGGGAGGCCGAGGCGGGCGGATTGTTTGAGCTCAGGAATTCAAGACCAGCCTGAGCAAGAGCGAGACCCCGTCTCTACTAAAATTGGAAAGAAATTAATTGGACAACTAAAAATACATAGAAAAAAAAAAAAATTAGCTGGGCATGGTGGCACATGCCTGTAAGTCCCAGCTACTCGGGAGGCTGAGGCAGAAGGATTGCTTGAGCCCAGGAGTCTGAGGTTGCTGTGAGCTAGGCTAACGCCATGGCACTCACTCTAGCCTGGGAAACAAAGCGAGACTCAGTCTCAAAAAAAAAAAAAAAAAAAAAAAATAGCAATTGTAATATAAGCATGCTACCTAGAGATGTAAGCAAACACACCGTTGCCCAAAAAAATCTTGATTAACAGGAAAACGTGAGAAGGTTTTTTTCCATGACAATCCTCATAGACCTATTTGATTCTTTAAATCACTTAAACTACTTGAGTCTTTAAAGTATATACAATATAGTTTTGATACAAATATCTAAATAAAAAAGTGACTGGGTGCAGTGGCTCACGCCTGTCATCCCAGCACTTTGGGAGGCCAAGGTGAGAGGACTGCTTGAGGCCAGGAGTTTGAGACCAGCCTGGGCAACACAGCAAGACTCTATTTCTACAAAAAATAAAAAGAAGAGTTAAGGAGAAGATAATAAGTGGAATACTGCCTACTAGAATACTGCCTAACTTTCTAGAAAGTTAAAGGAAGAGAAAATATATGGCTAAAGGGAAACATGAATTTGTGAAATTCTATAAGACTTGAACAATTTTAAATTTAGGGGAAATATCCATAAGAGAGGAAGAGGATAAAGATACTCCAGAGGAAAATAATGGATAAATGTTCCTGAAAAGGTAAGAGGAGAATTAATCTAGTGCATAGGTGGAAGAATTAGCCTTAGATAAAAGAAAGTCCCTCTCTTCTTTGAGGCTAAGAAGAGGAAAGAATGGATATGCATAGGCAAGGTGCCCAGTTGGTGCATGCAGGAGGCACTCACTTTAATGATGTTGTCAGGAGCTCTGTTCATGTTGAGGTTCTTGATTCTCACTGTCAGTTGGCGGGCAGTCTTGCAGGTTAGAAGGTACTTGCTGATTAGAGGGTTAGGAAACTCAGTCCCTTCAAAATGCTTCAGTCCTAAAGCTAACAAACTGAGAAAGGAGCAATGACACTAAATCTCACTTCATAGTCCTTTCTTCTAAAAAGCTTCCCCATTTTGGCTTAATCCTACTTTGAAAAATAAAATAAAATAAAGTGCTTCCCCAGACTAATTCAACACATTTTATAATCCACTTCTTTTACTTCTAATTCTTGTACAAGTTGATGACTATTCAAGAGAAAATTTCAGATATTTAGTGAATGCTAATAAGTATTGTGAATATGAATCAAACAGGAGTTCACAAATAAGTGGGAATAGGAAAAACTAGGCATTAATCATTAATAAATATCAGATCATGATGAGTTTTATACTAACAATACAAAAAAAGTTCTAAGAGAATACAAAGGAAGGAGAATGATTCTAATAAAACTAACATAAAATGAATAATAGGTACTCCGTCAGACAAATTAAATCAGCACCAATACTACCCTAATATATAATTATGGTTACATACATACATACTCGCTGATGGCAGTTTGGCAATACATATCAAGAACCATAAAATTGTTCACAATCTTTATCAAATGATCCCACTCTTGGGAATTTACCCACAGGGATAAACTAAAAAGATTTTATAAAGCTCTATGCACAAAGATTCTTGGTAAAGCCTCACTCATAATAGCAAAACAAGAGAAAAAACAAAAGGTCAATAAAAGGACAATCATAGGGCCATTAAATATTGCTTTAAAAGGTAACATAACAAAAAAAAAGAAAAAAGAAAAAGAAAATGTTGTAGCATAGAAAAAAAATTTCAAGACGTTATGTTAAAAAAAAGCAAAACAGGCCAGATGCGGTGGCTCACGCCTATAATTCTAGTACTTTCGGAGGCCAAAGTGGGAGGATCGCTTAAGGCCAGGAGTTTGAGATTAGCCTGGGCAACACAGTGAGACTCCATCTCTATAAAAAATAGGAAAATTAGCCAGGTTTGGTGCCTCATGCCTACGCCTGTAGTTCCATCTACTCGGGAGGCTGACGCTGAGGAAGTAGGATTGCTTGAACCCAGGAGTCTGAGATTGTAGTGAGCCATGATCATGTCATTGCATTCTAACCCAGGGAACAGAGACAGAACTTGTTTCCAAAAAAAAAAAAGGCAAAACACAAAATTACTTAAATTGACAGTAGTTATTATAAAAAATATATATAAGAAATGCACAGAGAAAAAACATTGTTGTGGGATAGCAGGTTAATATATAAAAATTTTTAGCTTTTGAAAAATATCCTTTAATAGTATTATAGGATTGATTTTACAGTAAATAAAAGATCAAATAACAAGTTAAAATGTTTCAAAAATGTGTGTTGGTGTTGCATCCCCTAGAAGAATAATATTTGGCACTGCCACATACCATCTACATTGCTTTCCTTTTTGTCTTTTGTGTCTTATTTCCCCTATGCTCCTCAAGAGGAACTATGTCTTTTTCTTGGGATATTCTTTTATTTTCTATAATTTTTTTTTTTTAATCAAACTGAGGAAGCCCAGGATCCTTTGGATACTCTGTTCTTTTAATGCCCCAGAGTAAACACTTACTTATCCTCAGCCTTGGTAAAGAGGATCTTATCCTGGGGATTCTTTGCCTTCAGGGAACACACTGGAAGTAGCTCTGGATACATGAAAACCTTGCTTGTGGCTAGGATCCAAGCCACTTGCTTTGGCAAACAGGGAAATTCACTGGCTGTAAGACAAACAATCTGTGATAAATAGAATTCTAGGGCAAAACAGGGATTCGCAAAAGCTTCTGAATGCATTTTTACATTTAGGTGGAGCTGCTCTTATCGAATTTGATCCCCTCCCAACCAACCATCCTCCCCAAAGAAGTTTCCACAGTCTTTCTAAACTTAATGTTATGCCTAAAGGAAGTTCCATTCAGTGTCAATAAAAGTTGATTCCCTTTCCTATGTGGAACACTTAACACACTAAGTAACATAAACACTTAGAAAGCACCTTGTAATGCCTGGCACATAGTGTATGCTCAAAAAATTTTTACCTCCTTCCCCCTTTAAATCCTTGAAGGATAAGAGACCTTCAACAATGCTTTCTTTCTTCCAGGATAAGATTCCAACTTCTTTAATCTCCCTCACAAATCTGGTATTCCAAATTTTATTTTTATTTGATTCTTACTTAACTTTGATTAAGTTCTCCCAGATTCCTCCTGAGGTTGGGAACAAAAAAATCGTAAAAGGAATGAGACAGTTCAGTCTCATTCATGTCTAGCTCCCTAAGCCTCTCAGTATAAGGCACCTCTGCCTTTCCAGAGACAAGAACTACTGTATTCATATTTCTTCTTCCTTAAGTGTTATTCTTTTGTCCCCAGAAGAAAAAGGCAGGACACCAGATGTGTAAATTATTACTATTACATATTCATTACTAAAAGAAAGCTATTAGTTTGGGATCAGTGTCTATGACATCATGTACTTAAATTCAACTATATTCAATGTAACTATAAGATTCAGTGATTTAAAAGAAAATCCAAAGAAAAATTCAAATTCAAAACAAACCACAAATAATTTGCTAAATCAGGAAACAAATCAGAAGCAAATTATTTGGCTCAAGGGAACAGCAAACATTCTTTTTAAAAAAACTAAACCAATACAAGGTAAAAACTAAACCTGCACATTTCCTTAAAATATTGAACATGGCAAATATACAATCTCTAACTTATGCCTAACTCCCAAATCAACATTTCACTGAAAATGGAGATATCACCTACCCTACAATCATTACAGGAAATAAGATGTGCTGATCTTAATGAAATAAAGAGTAAAAACCTAAACATAACCACACTTTACCCCTTGACTTCCATCTTTACCAGACCCCAGCTCACCCTGATCTGACTCCTAATACTTACCCTCATATCATTTAAGTCTGAGTTTTAGCACTGAGTCCCACATCTGTATCCCCCACATCCTTATCCTATTTGCTGCCTCCGTATCTTACCTAAGCCCAAATATTATCATGTAATTCTAGAACTCACATAATGTGTATAAATGGAAGAAAATGAGAGAAGGAAGAAATTACAAGTATTCTGTGTTCTCCATTCCTATGGGATAAGACTCCACCTTTTACTACAAGTAAAAACTTAAAGCTGACACATCTGTCTCCTACCAGTCTTCTTGATAGTTTTATGAGGACTCCAGTCAATGCTGACATGTGTGTTGAAGTCTTCAATAAGCTGCATAGCTCCAATCAGGTTACAAGGTTGGAATAAGGTCTGAAACTTGGGGTTGAACTGATGGTGAAGGGCAATGGAGCTTTGAGCAAAGGTTCCCAGCTCTTTCTGGGAAAAGAGGATACAAAGGAGATCTAAGACAATTCCAGACAATTAATACCAGTAGCCTTTAGAATGTAATGCAAAACTGAACTTACTACTATAGGATTAAAAACAGATAAAAATCATCATAAAGTCTTTCACAATAAACATTATTCCATTAAGATTGCTCTTTTGCTGAGTCCTCAGATATTCAGGGACTGCATTTGTGATACACTCATTCATTCTTGTTTTATTCTTAGATCCTCAAAACTCCAAAGAGACTTACTTAAGAAGCTGAAAGTATTATTGTTAACTATCTATGAGTTTAGGGGAATTTTTATAGGGCTTAACATTTCATCACTTTACAAGGGTTAAGTTGGAAAAAAAAGAATAAAAAAATTTCAAGAGCCCTTCTTCCAAAATACTTCAAAATGTCGTAAGCAAAATTAATTGCACACATAAAACACTAATATTGAGCCTAATAAATGGACAATAAAAAAATAAATTCAATTCTATAAAATGAATAGCAGTATCAAAAACCTAAGGAGCCAAGGTGGATCTAAAGATGAGGAGGAAGACCTCATGAAAATATCAAAAGGATAATATTTAAAAAAATTGAATCTACTCTTTATCCTTTCAGGAGATTCAGTGACTTATGTTCTTTCAGCAAACATAGGAAGCCATAAGTGAAAGTAGGCATGGTGACCAGGAACATACAGGAGAGAAGAATAAATGAAGATTATAATTAGTGAAAAACTGTGTAAAATGACTTGCCAATTTCATACTCTAATTTCATACTCTAGTCTTTAGAATTAGGGATATTTGGAAGCTTACAAGAAATATCTTGGTGGTACTGGCCTCTGAAGTGAGATTGGGGTTGTAGGTGGAGAGAAGGTGGATTTGCGTCAAGAGCTGAACATGCTAGGGAGGGAAAGAAAATAATACAGTGAGACATGTTATGATGTTGCCATTTCAAGAACCCAGAAAGATCTTACCAAAATGTTTGCAACTATATCACAAAATTTTGCTTTCTGAAAAGACTATGAGAACAATATAGGATCGTGGCATAAATTCTCAGACATGTTCTCTTGAGCAAAATGACAAAACAAGACAAAGTTTAACCTCAAACGAGAGGGACTGAGATTACAAAGAGGAAAACAACTACTTCCGGCAGTGAAGGTTGTTACATTTCAGAATGGATTACTGAGACTCTTTGAAATCCGTTCTCAGTACTATTAGGCACCTTGCATGTTTCATGCCTGAACCACAAAGGCATGAACATGATGACTTCTCAAGGTCCTAATTGATGTGAAGATCCTATGGTCTATGATTTCAACAGGCAGTAAGATACTTATCTCTGACTTTTACAAAGCTACTAATTGTTGGCTTCAATGTCAGGACTTGAGATAATATAATATCAACATTACCAAGAAGAGTCTTACCTGCTGCATCTGCTGCTGTAGTCTCTTCCTCTGTGCTGCATCTAGAATTAGAGTCTGTTGAACTTTCTCACTTTGAGGCTTAACTTTCTTTACCTCCGGCTGCTGTTTGGCTGAAGATTTCTTCAACTTCAGCTGTTCAAATAGCTCCTTCACTGTCCGATGTTGTTCATTTAACAAGTTGGCCAGTGGTTCCTCAAACCTATTACCAACAGGGAGACGATTCAATTTAAACATTTTTCTAGGTCTACAACACATTTAATTCTTTCTAATGGTGAGCTAAGAGAGTCTAAATAATTTCCATTTACTGGCAATCCCCAAATCCTACTTTAGTCAACAAACTCTCAGACTTATGCAAATCTTTTCTCAAAATTGTTAATATGGATTCCAATAAGATGGTTCTGCATTACCTCCCATCCCTTACCCCATTCTTCCACAATTATTGCTCTGATACACAAATGAAGATTAAATAAAAATCTAGAAATAGAGAAACATCTGGATAACAAAGCAGCCAAGGGGCTAGTGGGAACTCGTCATTATTCTTGAATCATACTGATATCCACATTAATCTGGGACTTGTTCTTGTAAGTGATAAAGAATCTTCTAGAAGTATAGCATTTGTTCTCTCATTTACCTGTTACTCCCATCCCAGATCCAGCTTGTTCCATCTCCCTATCCATTCAGGCTGCCCTGCCTTCCTTTCTTAAAAAGTCAAAGACCTAGGCCGGGCACAGTGTCTCACGTTGCAATCCTAGCACCCTGGGAGGCCGAGGCAGGCGGATTGTTTGAGCTCAGGAGTTCGAAACCAGCCTGAATAAGAGCGAGACCCCGTCTCTACTAAAAATAAAAAGAAATTAATTGGACAACTAAAAATATATAGAAAAAATTAGCCAGGCATGGTGGCGCATGCCTGTAGTCCCAGCTACTCAGTAGGCTGAGGCAGCAGGATCGCTTGAGCCCAGGAGTTTGAGGTTGCTGTGAGCCAGGCTGACGCCACGGCACTCTTGCCCGGGCAACACAGTGAGACTCTGTCTTAAAAAAAAAAAAAAAAAAGTCAAAGACCTAGAATGAAGCAGGAAAGAGATATACTAAAATAGATCACAGTTTAGATAAATAGAACTGAAAAGTATCCTGAAAATATCTTCTTTTAGCCCTTTAAATTCCTCTTCCACGTTTCCTAACCCTAACTTCTCACCCCCATCTCCTGAGAGACTGTTTCCAGGGCTGAAGCAAAAATCCAAATACCTAACATGCTCATTCTGAAGTAAAGGCAGAACAAGACGCTTAAGTGATTAAGTACATGCTGATACCCTATGCAATTAGGGTAAGATCTGTTAAAGTAGTTATGACTAGCAAGTTGTCACATTTCAAAGAATCCCTTATGTTACAGCAATAGTTAAATGATAACGTTTTTCAGTAGCATTTAGGGATGAAGATTATGTTTCCTTTTATAGTATTTACTGTAGGTTTGGGCAGATTTTTTAGGGCAAAAACCTAAAGACCATGGGACTGTCCTTTGTATGATCTTTTCTGAAAACTGAAAACTCTTGATCATCTGCACTACTATCATACCAACAGAAGGGCAGAAGCATAAAAAAGCAGATAATGTGAAAATAGCTTCACCTGGCCAGGCACGGTGCCTCACGCCTGAAATTCAAGTACTCTGGGAGGCCAAAGTGGGAGGATCGCTTGAGGTCTAGAGTTCAAGAGCAGCCTGAGCAAGACTGAGACCCCATCTCTACTAAAAATAGAAAAATTAGCCAGGCATGGTGGCACATCCTGTAGTCGCAGCTACTCGGGAGGCTGAAGCAGGAGGATTGCTTGAGCTCAGGAGTTTGAGGTTGCTGTGAGCTAGGCTGATGCCATGGCACTCCAGCCCAGGCAACAGAGTGAGACTGGGCCCCGGGGGGGGGTGGGGGGGGGAGCCTTTACCTGATTTTAATAAGTATTACCTGGATAGTTGATGAGGGGAGCACGAATAATTCACTTTCCCCAAGATGGTTGGTTTTTCTATTGTTTTGTTTTGCTTTTAATGTCTGTGACCTATGGAATCCACTTATAGAATATAAGTGGGTCAAATACTAACTCTTAGAAATTTTGAGATTTTTGGTGTTAGTTGTATTGTGGTATTTGTTGTGATAGAATATGACAGGTATTTCTGATTTTTACCCATTGGTTAGTATATCCTGTCTTTTTCAGTGAATTGGAAGGTCCCTGCAGGCCTACCTTTCAGATGGATCCCAAGGGCTCTACTTAGGTAATGCTGTTAAGTGAAAACACAGGACTAATGGGAGACTGCGGGTCTGTTAGCTCTGCTTTGTTCCACCCATGGCACAAACTGCATTCTGACCCCTTTATCTAATGACGTATGCTGCTATCACAGTGGATAACAACAGATTAAAGTGCAGATGCAAATCTACCATAAAAATAAAGGAAGAAATTACAGCCTCTACTTTCTGGATGGTGTAACAAAAGTGCCAACTTATGCAAAAAGGACAGTACATACGTTTCAGATTCCTTCCTGCAGGTGCTTCAGGGTTTGCTCAACTAATGCTTAGTGACTAACAAATTTTCAGTAACATTTACCAGATGTTAATGGCAAATAGGGAGAACAAAAGGGACATACTGGATATTACAATTTGGGGTAGTTTCTGTGGCTGGCCACGTCAAGTCCTACACACCTCTCCAGTACCACTCACCTGGAGAAGCTGCTATGGATGCCAGCTACTGTTTTTTCTCCCTTCCCAAACAGATACAGCTTGGTCTATAGCTGCACTGCCCCATAACAAGGAGACTTTTCACTTGACACCTAAATCCCCACAGGGTTCTGCGTCCTTACATCAGTAACAGAAGTTAGTAAGGGATGGGAAATTGTTAATTACAATTTCTGAAAACATTTCAGAAATAAACTTTTCCTTCATTCTGACTCTCAAGGTCTTTGGCTAGCCTACCGTAGGGCTTGAGGGGTGTTAAAGTTAGGACGAGACTCAGGCACACGTTCCTCCTCCTCTGGGCCATCATCTTCCATATTGGAGAATCCCATCTCATCTTGGAACTGTGGGCAAAGGAGAGAAGGGTTTTCCTGCAGAATGGGCCTATGAAAGTGATTCCAGCAGTGAGAAGGGAGAGTGAAAACTACAGATTATAGGACTTTAATAATGTACCCAGAAAGAGTTTACATTAGACTTTTTAACTTCAGGACTTCCAAAACCCCACACTTGGGATGACTATTTTGCCAGGAAAAAAGTCTCTCAGTCAGCCAACTTGTAAAGGTAAGGACAGAGCAAAGATAACTCAAAATGATCAATCTCTTAAAGAGAAACATCTCTCAAGCTGGGTGTGGTGGTGTGCACCTATAGTCCCCCAACTACTCAGGAGGCTAAGGGAGGAAGATTACTTGAGCCCAGGAGTTCAAATCTAGCCTGGGCAACACTGCAAGACCCTATCTCAAAAAAACAAACAGAAATATCTTTCAAGAGACAAATTTATGAAAAAGGTAAGTACTTGAGCACAGAGTAGTCTAAAACTAGTTGACAGTAACACACTGCCACACTAGAAAAAAAAATTTTTCCTTGGGAACACAGAGTTTTATTATGAAAATAAAATAAAAACTTCGAAAACAAAACGATCCTTTCCAATTTAGTGAAAAATTTATTTTTTATTGTTTTCTGTGCATGAGCTACATGCAATTTGAAAAATAGTTCTCACATCTCCCAAGGTGAAGAGATGCGTAAGTTACATATGCTTCGCGAGGCCCTGGGCTCAAAACTAGCATGAGTTAAATACAACTCATGTGACAGTTAATGTTTTAAGGACATACCAAAGCATAATAGGGGAGACCATCAAAAATTTGCATGGAAAAATTTCTAGGAATAACCTACACATGGATAATCAAGAGTTTACTACTTAGCAAAATTCTCTTGCAACTACATTCTTTCCTGGGTGGACTAACAGGAGAACTGGCTTGGTCAGGCTGCTGTTCTAGATGGAGGATCCCAGGAACCAAAGGACAGATCTTGGTGGAGAATCTACTTTTACTATTCCATGTTCTGATTTGAGGATCATTACTCACAGTTTCAAACAGCTCTTCCATCAGCTCATTAACCTCCTTTTCTGCAAAAAAAAGCCAAATGCTATGTTGTTTGCATAAATTAGTTTCATTTTGTAATAAGAAAGAATTCCATGAAGACAATGTATGCTTGTTTTCTGTAAGGCATGTGATAAAAATCATCATATCTACCCTTCATTCATTCATTCAAAAACACTTATGGAACACCAACTATTCCTCAATCCCTGTTGTAGATGCTTGGAATATATGAGAGAGTAAGAGAGAGATCTTGTCTCACGAAGCTTAAATTCTAGTAGGAAGACAAGCAGAAAATGAGAGCTAGATGATTTTACAATTAGATAAAGCCATAGATGGCTGGCCTATCCAAACCCATAGAGTACTGAACAGAGTTAAGAGACAAGACTCCAATGGTATGTCACAGGACCCTGTCTTTGGACTTGAACTATTCAACAACTCTATCAATAACTTAGAAGACTCAGAAAACATAATTACCAAAACATAAAGTTGGAAGAGACTGACAATTCAATTGATGACATACTCAAAATTCTATCTTTTCTCAAATCAACTGGATGGACAATGCAAGGATGAATTTAAAGTCCTACATATAATATTGATAAAAATCAGTTTCTTAAGTGCATGAAAAGGTGACATGGCTTAAAAACAATTAATGTGAAAAAGACCTGAAAGTTTCGATTGACTTCAAGTTCACTTTGACACAGTAGTTTCAAAATGGTGCTCATATCCAAGAAGGCAGGAATATCACTGAACTATAGCAAAGTCTCAGACCATGACTAGAGGATTATGATCAATTCTTAAGAGGGCATTAAAAAAGTTAATATCCAAATGTTAGTGAGGATGTAGAAGAACTGGAACTCTAACGAGAATGTAAAATGGAAAGCCACTTTGGAAAATGGCTTTTCTTACAGAACTAAGGATACACCTATCCTATGACCTAATGATTCCTCTCCTAGATAGCTGACCCAAGAGAAATGAAACAAATGTCCACAAAGGCTTACACAAGAAAGTTCAGAGCAGCTTTATTCGTGATTGCCAAAAATTGGAAAGAACCAAGGTATCCGTCAACACAAAAATAGATAAGTTATAGTATATTTATACAATGAAATCCTATTAAGCAATAAAACGGAACATACTAATGATATATGCAATATAGATGAATCTCACAAATATTATGCTGGGGGAAGAAGCCTTACATACAAAGCACATACTATATGATTGCGTATGAAATTCTAAAACAGGCAAATTTAATCTGTGATTAAAAATATCAGAAAAGTAGTTATCTCTGAGAGCATGATGTGGAGATTGACTTGGAGGAGGCTTGAGGAAACTTTCTGGGGTGATTATTTTACACCCTGGTAGGAGTTTGGGTTACATAGGTGTGTGCATGTCAAAGCTCATTGTATGGGGCCGGGCGCGATGGCTCACGCCTGTAATCCTAGCTCTCTGGGAGGCCGAGGCGGGCGGATTGTTTGAGCTCAGGAGTTCGAAATCAGCCTCAGCAAGAGCGAGACTTTGTCGCTACTAAAATTAGAAAGAAATTAATTGGACAACCAAAAATATATAGAAAAAACTAGCCGGGCATGGTGGCACATGCCTGTAGTCCCAGCTACTCAGGAGGCTGAGGCAGGAGGATCACTTGAGCCCAGGGATTTGAGGTTGCTGTGAGCTAAGATGATGCCACGGCACTCTAGCCCAGGCCACACAGTGAGAATCTGTCTCAAGAAAAAAAAAAAAAAAGAAACTAGGTGGTGGGTATATGGATGTCCACGTATTGTTCTTTAGAGTTTTCTATATGCTTAAAACAATTTCATAATAAAATGTAATAGAGGAGAGAGCTAAAAAAAATAAAGGATAGAATCCAGAGGAGGGTAATGTGGGTGGTGAGAGGTCTAGACACCACGGCATTTGGAGAACTGAAGAAACCTGGCATGTTTCAATAGGAAAGAAAAAACTTAGGAAAAGAAACTTCTTTTAGCATGCACACTTGGGAATAAATCAACTTTTCTGGCAGCAAAAGACAAACAGGAGGAATACAAAAGGTACATTTCGGTTCAATAAGGAAAATGTTAATTGAGGAGGTGCTCAAGACTAGAACACACTATCTGCAGAATTGATGAGCTCTCTGTCACTGGAGGTATCCAAAGAGAGACTAAAAAGCCAAAAAGAAGTTATAAACAAATTCTTAAGTGGGAGGAAAATATATGACCACATGGAGCTTTTAAAACTGTGAGTCTATGCTTTTTTATTTTTTTAATTTTTATTATCCATATAAGGATAAGGATTTATTATAATCAAATAGGATAATATGATATAAGAGGATAAGGAGCAGGAAAAAAGGGAAAATTCTACCCCAGCTTTCACTTATGATCACAGATCTCTATGACTAGAAAGATGGCCCTTCATTCAAGCATCTCAGAAAAGTACAGTATTTGATTAGCAAATTCTGCTACCAGCTCTACAACAATAAACAACAAAAAGCTCTTAAGAAGCTCACAGTCTAGGGGAAAAGACAGATACCAAATAAGTAATTATAAGAGCGATCAGTACATAAAGGTCATAAAAAGTGGTATGGGAGTGGAAAGCAAGAAGACTGATCCTAATTAAGGAGGCTCTCCCTGAGAAATTATACGTAAACTGAAGAAAGTAACAGTTAGACAAACAAAAAGGGAAGGCAAGTATATTCCAGGCCAACAGCCAAACTGAAATGAGATCTGCTTTTCTGCTTCAAGCAGATGTTTCCTTACCAGCATATGACACTGATGGTGAGTCCCACCCTCTTGAAAGACTCTTCCTTTGGTTTCTGTGACAATAGTTCTTCTTGTACTTGCCTACATTCTCCTTCACAGTTTTCTCAAAGCCTAAATCCTCAAGTCTTTTCATTCTATTAATACATTTTCTCTTTAATTCCTGGTGCTTCCTTTTCAATGCTTCCTCTAATCTTAATTGTCATAATATATAAAAATAAATGGAAGATCTTCACAAAGGAACTGGTATTCTAATCTTAAAAACAAGATGAAAGATGCAATAGGCTGGTCACGGTGGCTCACACCTATAATACTAGCACTCTGGGAGGCTGAGGTGGGAGGATTGCTTGAGCTCAGGAGTTCGAGACCATCTTGAGCAAGAGCAAGCCCTCATTTCTACTAAAAATAGAAAAAATTAGCCGGGAATGGTGGCACATGCCTGTAGTCCCAGCTACTTGGGAGGCTGAGGCAGGAGGATAACTTGAGCCTAGGAGTTTGAGGTTGCT
Source organism: Avahi laniger (assembly GCA_963575035.1). Classification (NCBI taxonomy): domain Eukaryota; kingdom Metazoa; phylum Chordata; class Mammalia; order Primates; family Indriidae; genus Avahi; species Avahi laniger. The sequence continues at coordinate 14,774 of CAUYSK010066635.1, forward strand.
GTGAGCTAGGATGACGCCACAGCACTCTAGCCCAGGTGACTCAGTGAGACTCTGTCTAAAAAAAAAAAAAAAAAAAAAAGATGCAATAAAACAGCATGTAAGTCCTAACGGATTATGTTTACATAATTTTCTTTGCATGAAGAATTGCATTATTTAGGTGTACAGTAAATACTTTCAGATGCTTATAAAGCTCTCTCCATAACCTGGTCAAGAGCCAGCATCTTAACCTCCGCCATGTTGTATATACAATTCTAGTAGAGTCATGCATATACTCAATAAAAATCAATTGTTTCTGAAATACATATTTTCCATGATTGGCATACTAGCCAATGATGTGATTTTTTAAACAAATGACCCAAGCCAGGTTATCATAATTGTTTTACATGCCTCCAGTCTTGCTCTCTTTACCCACTAAATCAATATGTTAAACTGGTACTATATCGAAGTGATCATTCTAAAATCCAAATTGGTTCCTTTGATTTCTGGCTTAAAACTCTTTTTTTAGAGCTCAAAGATCTTCCATGATCTAAACACTACCTTGTCTTTTCTACCACCATTCATTCACACAACAATACCAAAGTACTTACTATTTTCCAAGCACAGTTTTTTGTTGTTTTATAATCCCATGGTTTGAAGATCTTCTTCTATTTGCAATATCCTTCTCTGTCCCCAGTCACCAAAAATCTATTACTCCTTCAAGGTGGAATATCTCATCTGGTGAATCCTTGCCTAAGTTCTCCTACCCTACTCCATACCATACACTTCGAGATGACACTCTCTTTCAGGCCACTATTATACTTTATACAAAACCTATTACAGCTTCATGTCCCTATCTGGGTGCATACATGCATGTATGCATAATAAATGAATCAAAATAATAATCAAAAAACAATAAAAACCTATTATAGCACTTATCACTTTGTATTATAACTTCTTCTGTTTGTACTCCCCTATAAGCTGATCTCCTACAGAGCAGAGGCCATGTCTTATTCACCTGGGTATTCCAAGCACAATCCCTTCCAAACAGTAAAAACTCAATACACGAGTATGGGATGTACAAATAAATACCTGATAGGCTTTCTGATTGTATACCTAAATTTAAAGAATTACATAAATAAATGGGTAGAGGAAACTTAAATGTCTTAACTTGGATGGGCTGCAAACTTCACTCCCAAAACTCTATGAAGTAAAGAAAGGCAGATGCAAAGCAGTCAAGAGCAGGACTCATAATAAATGCAGACTCACTAGTAATTCTCACTGCCCGGTCAGTACGGAAATCCTCTGTGTCAGGTTCATCAAGGTCTTCCAGGAAATTATATTCTGGATCATCATCATCATCTGCTTCATCTACGGGAAAAAATGTTTCAGACACTTATTCCCAAATCTGAACTCATACCTTTAGCAAAAATTTAAGATTTTCAACACCATAAGAATCTGTTCCAATAAAGCACACTTATTCTTATCAATTTTTTTTTTCAGACAGACTCTCTCTCTATAGCCCCAGCTAGAGTGCCATAGCATCAGCCTAGCTCACTGCAACCTCAAACTCCTGGGCTCAAGCGATCCTCCTGCCTCAGCCTCCTGAGTGGCTGGGACTACAGGCACACATCTCCATGCCTAGCTAATGTTTTCTATTTTTAGTAGAGACGGGATCTTGCTCTTGCTCAGGCTGGTCTCGACCACCTGATCTTAAGTGATCCTCCTGTTACAGCAAGTGTTACAGTGACCGGTCCCAAAGGAATAACCGAGCGGCAGGCAGAGAGTTGGAGAGTCAGTGTTTATTCTCGCCGGCGGACGCACAGGAGACAAGTCTCCAAATTCTGAGCACTGTTTCCTCATTTTTGTCAGGTTTTATACTTTTTTTGGGTTAGACTTATCCAACAGCATACAAGCATAAATGGTTAACCAATTAGCAATAGGATTTAAAAGTTAGTCAATTAACAGCAATTTTTACAAGTGGTACTGTCATAATAGGCTTACAACTTTGCTTAACTGTTTTGTGGTTTTAGCTAACAGATGCATAATTCTACTTAGCTGTTTGTGGTTTTAAGCGGAATTAGCATTGAAATTTCCCCAACACTCCCACCTCAGCCTCCCAGAGTGGTAGAATTACAGGGGTGAGCGACTGTGCCTGGCCTTATTAACTTAAGTAACTCATTTTTCCTCAGTGTCTTTGCACGAATCATTTCCCAGAGATGATTTATCTCACCTATTCTCTCCAATAAGCCAGGTTTCTTCCTTCCTTCAAACAAAACTTAAATCTATAAATATGTAGCAAAAGGCAGAAAATGAATATGTAATTTGTCTCAGAAATCCCACTTTGAGTGGTGCATCTCATGAAAATAATACTTTTTTGTAAAAGCTATCTGTATACACAAATTGATAGTGAAAAAAGGAATGACCCAAATTCTCAAAAATTAGGGAATGACTATGTAAAATTATAGATTCCTCAGTATAATAAAATAGTATGGGCTGAGCATCCCAAATCTGAAAATTCGAAATCTGAAATGCTCCAAAATATGAAGCTTTTTGAGTGCTACCGTGACTCTCAAAGGAAGTGCTCATTGAAACAATTTGGCTTTTAAATTTTCAAATTTAGGATGCTTAACATGTAATTATATATAACACAAATATTTCAAAATTCAAAAAAATCTGAAATCTAAAACACTTCTGATCCCAAGCATTTCCAATAAGGGATACTTAACCTGTATATATGTATAAGATGTAAACATAACCATTCTATAAATGTTCAATATATGCATGACAAAAGCAAAACACAATACATACATAATAAGTATGAAAAATTATGTCCCTACAATAAGAATCATAAGTAACCAAAAAATGTACAAAAATAATAAAGTGTTATGTTAGAGTAGTAGAAATATGGGTGTTTTTCTCCCTCATCATTTTCTTTAATGCTATGATGTCTTTTCAATTCCTAAATAAAAATTGTGTCATTAAATTATGGAATTGTTGCATATTAAGATGATATTTTTCCCCAGAGAACTTTATTTTTTTATTTTATTTTATTTATTTATTTATTTTTTCTGAGACAGAGTCTCACTTTGTTGCCCGGGCTAGAATGACTGCCACGGCGCCAGCCTAGCTCACAGCAACCTCAAACTCCTGGCCTCAAGCAATCCTTCTGCCTCAGCCTCTCGAGTAGCTGGGACTACAGGCATGTGCCACCATGCCCGGATAATATTTTTATATATATACATATTTTTAGTTGTCCAGCTAATTTCTTTCTATTTATAGTAGAGACGGGGTCTTGCTCTTGCTCAGGCTGGTCTGGGCCTCCCAGAGTGCTAGGATTACAGGCGTGAGCCACCATGCCCAGCCCCCAGAGAACTTTAGATCTGTGTTAACTAAATACTTCTCTGATGATTGAAATGGTATGTGTATGTGTGTGTGTGTGTGTGTGTGTGTGTGTGTGTGTGTATAGTACAGTGCAGTAGCCTAGCCACTAGCCATATGTGACTACTGAGAATTTGAAATGTGGCTAGTGAAGCTGAGGAACTGAATTTAAAAATAAATAAATAAAAGACCAAAAAGAGAATACCTCAATTTCTTGCTATTATGTATCCATTAAACAGGAGAGGAGATCTTTATGTATTATAATGGAAAAATATCTAAATTATATTGTTAAGTGAAAGAAGTTGCAGATGCAGAAGAATATGTATAGTATGATTCTTTTTTGGAAAAAAATTTTTGTTTGAGATAAATGAGTGCTTGATTGAATACAGAGAATACCTATAAAGAAACACATGAACTATTAACCAAGATTGAAGAGCAGAACTCTTTTCACTTTGTACCCTTCCATAATGTTTTAATTTTTCATAATAAATGAGCATCTTTTGTTAAAAACAAAAATATACACACACATTTTTGATTCGCAATCACTGGAAAATTTGTGATTAACCCTAATCTAACTTGATAATTCTTTACTCAACATTTATACTCAGCTGAATTTTCACTGTTTACACATAGCTATTTAAATATCATCTATTTCATCTATTTGTGGGTTTATTGCACCAATAAAAACTATTTAATTTCTTAACAATGAAATCCTGTCTTCCTTTCCTTCCTTTCTCTATCTCTTTTTTCTTTCTAATAGAGACAGTCTCACTCTTGCTCAGGCTGGTCTTGAACTCCTAAACTCAAGCAATCCTCCCTTTGGCCTCCCAGAGTGCTGGGATTACAAGTGTGAGCCACTGCACCTGTCTTCCTCTCTCTATAGTACTTTCTACATAAGCTCTTCATAGCAAGTTATTTACAAGCATCGCTGAAGAATAAAAGTTCTCAGAAAAGTCTATGACATATGAATAGCGTGTACAGGTTTGGACTTGATCCGTTTAGGTATCAAGAACTGCACTAGACAGCTTTTGCCCACACCACAATAATAGGTCAGCCAACATTATTCTCAGAGCATTCATTTAACAAACATGCTAAAAAATCACTTAGAAGAGTTTCTTCTAAGTTCTGCTTAGCTTTTAGTACCTCGATCCTGGAATCTGCCCTCTGAGCCTAATTACTTTTTTGACTGATTAACAATCAGTGTCTATCCAGCTGGTCTTAAGTTGGTAAGACCCTCTGGTGTTGTTTTTTAATTATTTTCTGCAAATGAGACTCTCTCTTTAATAACATGCAAGACCAGATGATACTAGAACTATATCAAAACAGTTAACTACATAAATGCTATAAAAATAGACAAGCTTATAGATAAAATTTGGTACTGGGATCCTCTATCTAGCATCATTTCCTATTTGCCAGCACCCAGTAAATTCAGCTGGTAAATTTGGGGGCCACATCCACTCTAATCATTGGCTTTGTGTGTTTTTTTAATCTGTCCTAATAGACACATAAAAAAATACTTTTTCAAAGTTTTAAAGAGAGGGGATTTTCATCCTCCTTCAATCTCAGTCTATTTCCCCAATCAACACTCTTACCTCTTCCAGACCAGTAGTTTCCAATCTTTAAGATATATAAGAATTAGATCCATTAGATTCTGATTCCCTATTTATTGGGTGAGGCCCTGAAATCTGTATATTTTTTTCAAAATCTTTCATATAATTTATTTGAAAATATGCTGAATTTGTTCCCAAGTCTAAGTTTTTTTTTTTTTTTGATACAGAGTCTCACTCTGTTGCCTGGGGCGAGTGCCATGGCGTCAGCCTAGCTCACAGCAACCTCAAACTCCTGGGCTCAAGCGATCCTCCTGCCTCAGCCTCCCGGGTAGCTGGGACTACAGGCATGCGCCATCATGCGCGGCTAATTTTTTCTATATATTTTTAGCTGTCCAACTAATTTCTTTCTATTTTTGGTAGAGACGGGGTCTTGCTCTTGCTCAGGCTGGTCTCGAACTCCTGAGCTCAAACAATCCTCCTGCCTTGGCCTCCCAAAGTGCTGGGATTACATGCGTGAGCCACTGCACCCTGCCTTAATCATCTGTTAAATCTGAAAAAAAAAAAAAACCCAAACCAACACAGTCCAAAGAGCAGACGTTACACTGGCCCTAATCTCTGGTTGCAATAAGCATAGCTGGAAATTAATTTTTATTTTATTTTTTATAGAAATTTTTTTCTTTTTTCTTATTTCGGAATATTAC
>CAUYSK010066636.1:0-32466 GCA_963575035.1 Avahi laniger
CACAAAAAACAATGCTGCTCTAGCACCTCTTGTATTATCCTAGATGGAGCTGGAGCGCATTCTACTAAGTGAACTATCACAAGAATGGAAAAGCCAGCACCACATGTACTCACCATCAAATTGGTATTAACTGATCAACACTTATGTGCACATATACTAGTAACATTCATCAGGTGTCGGGTAGGTGGGAGGAGGGGAAGGGAAGGAGTATAGTCACAGTTAATGAGTGCAGTGCACACCGTTTAGGAGATGGACATGCTTGTAGCTCTGACTTGGGCAGGGCAAAGGCAATAATATGTAACCTAATCATTTGTACTCCCATAATATGTTGAAATAAAAATATATGTATATATAAAATGTTTTCCAGAGTAAAGCCACAATAGCAGTTATACTACATTTTCAAAAATAGCAAGCTAAACATCTTAGTATGAAATAAAAATATGAGACTTTGGGGAAGGATTTCAGGATTTAAGCTTTTCAGATGACACTTTGCAGATAAATGGCTTCAGAATAGATCTTTCTAAAACGAATAAATGAATAAACAAATGAGTAAGCCAAAATTATAAAAACAATTAATTTAGTCCTATCTAGTGACCTAGATATTCGTATATTTAAAGCATGTGAATGCTACCAGCATTTTAAAGAACTGAAATCACATATTTAAATGATTTTCATAAATTATTTAATTCTGATAAGAAAAACAAAATACATGAAATTCATGGAACACCAGAGCAGATGGTAAAAATAGCAAAGAGACATGTACGTATGGAACTTTTTCTTGAGACAACATTGAACTTTCATTCGCAGTGTCAGCAGGTTAATTAAGAAATCTCTTAGGCATGGCACATGTTCAATACAGATTGACATTACTTGAGACATGGTTATAGCAAATGCTTGTTCATCAATACTCACCCAACTGATTGACCTGAGTTAAAATTAGAAAAATGTCACTTGTTTCAAGGATTAAATGCCTGAAAAATCATCACATGGAAGAATGAGAAGCAACCATTTGAGGAATATAAGAAGATAAAATAGCATTCAGTGTCAGACTGTTGTAATGGTCTATTCACTTCAGTGAGTCAAAGGAATGTTTTAGAAAGTAGCTCAGTAGACACTTTTCATGACTTTAATCTCAGGAGACGAGGAACGTCCTCCTATTATCTTTTACTTTCAGACTTAGTCTCAGAGTTTGAAGGGACTTCAGAGATCACCAAATGCAAACTCTTCTATTTGTAGAAAAAATAATACAGCCCACAGAGGTTAAACTGCTGGGAGAAGAGAGGATTAAGAAGAGACTTGTATTATATTAAAATGAGAATAATGATTATATTAAGGAAATATATCGGTGTTATAATTAATTTTAAAAATTATATAATCTTATATATACAAATCTTATAAAAGATTTTGAAAAACTATTTTTCACTTCTCCTTTGAACTAATAAAATATGTTCTGGTCACTGAGAAATCTCTGGTTAATGAAAGTCAGAAGACAGAGTGTAAGTTCATTATCACTACATAATTTGTGGCCAAAGGAATGAGAGAAGCAAAGAACACAGGTGGAGTCTGATCAGGTTCAAGCACAGACATAACTGCTTTTGCCTACCCTCTGCCTTCCTGATAACAGACATTCCTTCTTGTGCCAAGAGATCACTCTACATAAATGAAGTTAGTGATATTAGGAGGCTGAGAAACTGCAATAAGGAAACTCCATTTGGAAATATCTGGAGAGAAATGCAAGTGTTGGTGCTGCAAAATGCTAGATCATGAGAGGAAAAAAATCAAGTCTTGTGTAAAAGGCATTAAATTGATTCCAAAGGATTGATCACTCTTTACTGCTGCACATGATCATTATTTCTCCCTCTAGTTTGAACACAGTCAATATCAACATCTTGAATGTTTAGAAATCCACGTGGCCTGCACAGGTCCACCTGTTGGTATGGTTACTAGAATGAAGTTTAATCTGTTGGTGCTGCCAATTTCAGTGAACTGGTGATCTCGGTAGACTGGCTGAAAATTGGAGTAATTTAGCCATTTACTGCTTAGATTGCTCTCTCTGCTTGAATGGGCCTAAGAGTGTCAAGTTTTTCCAGTTGGCACAGAACCAGGTGTCAACCAGGTGTCCCCAACACTCTGGCACATGCTATCATAATAGAAGAGCTAGCACCCTAGCAAGACCTCATGATCCCCTAACCACTGCCCTTTTCTACCCTGCCAGTTATTCACTCATGAATGTATCTGTCAAATTCACTGCCACAGCATACAAATTCAGAATATATGCATTTAACAGTATAAATACAATCTAGAGACAGACCAAGCACAACCATTATACAAGCAGGGGTTGTCTTTGCAGAAGCCTGTCTCCCACTCTGCTTCCTAACAACTCTATCTACGTAACCCTTCCTTTTATTTTTCATCACTGCATGCATTCCCAATTAGAATCTAATTTACACGAGGATGGACAATTCTCCTATTTGCAATATTACCCTAAGTCTCAGAGTCCTATGGATAAGTTCCTGATTCCTGCTGTCCAATCTGATATAAGCACCTACATCCTGTGTTCCAAATCTTATTTTCCTTGACTTCTCAGCCATTTGCCTTCCTTGTGTTTCATTACCACCCATGAAGCATACTCTTTGATAAATAGTAGCTAATAAACAATCTCAAGTAATTGTTTTCACGCTTAGCCCTATTTAGAGCCAGAAAAAAATAAGATTATCTAGCTCAAGCTTTTAATTATATAACTAAGAAAATTTTAGCCCATACAATTTTAGTCTTCATCTAATGTTATAAAAATAGTAGAAGTAAGAATTATAAGTATGATTCTGGAAACCTAACAGAATGGTGTTTTTTTTCTATCTTATTATTTAATATAATGTTTCAAATCATATAAATTAAGCTGTTTCTGTAAAGAACTGGTCTAAAATGTACACACAATTCTGACATGATGTTAGTTAATATGATTTTTTAAATCTTCAAATGAAAATAAAATTAATCCACAGGGATATAAGCACATCAATGTGTAAAAGTATACACTTTTTTATACATTGTATAAAAAAGAATTAGAACAGTGCTTGACCCTCTTAGCAACGTGTTTCCAAAAAAGAATATTCTATTTCACATGAAATATAAAATCATTTCCATTTTGCTACAAAATCCAACTATAATGTTCAGAGTGCTCTTTAGAAAATTAGAATGTTCAGATAATACATTAAAACCTTGTTTCTTTCTTTGTAACCTCTTTTCTAGAAAAAAATATTTTCTAGCAAAAAAGGAAGAAATTCTTTTGACATATTCCATCAGATGTATTGATAGATAAAATTTCTTCTGTTTTTCCTCTAATCTTTGAAAAAAACATACCTAATAATTAATGGGAGAATGGTTACTTCATTAAAAGTGGTTACCTAAAAAATTAACAGACAGTGAAGGAAAGTAACAGGATAAAATTGTGTTATAAAAGTTGTAAAGAAAATTTCTGGATGAATAACAAAGCTATTGGTTTATTACATAAGTGCACATATAAGAATAACATCTACTGGATGTCGGGCAGGGAGGAGGGGAAAGGGGGGAGAAGGAGACGGGTATATGCATACACAAAGAGTGCGATGGATGGACGCACTTGAAACTCGGACTTGCCGGGGGGAGGGGAGGGAGGGCAAGGGCAACATACGTAACCTAAACATCTGTACCCCCATGACATCCTGAAATTAAAAAAAACAGAAAAGTGCTTCTAGAAGAGTCAAGTAAGATAAAAAAAAAATCAAAAAAAAAAATTCATGATAAACTAATCACCTTTTTTCCTTAATCTGATAAACTGCTGTTGTTCCTATTTCCTTGTCACTGGTAATGACATTAACTTTGTCCCAGTCATTCACTCAAAAATTCATTCTTAAAGTTTAAGTTTTCTATCTTTCTAATCACCTTCCATCCAACAAGCAACCTGTTCCTATTGGGTCTACATCCTCAATGTTTTATAAACACATGTTCTATTTTGCCTTCCCACTCTCACACTCTCAGTGCAAGTTTAACTGGCATTTGTTTCCCTCCAGTCTCACTGAATGAGAACCATCTGGCACCTGACTAGAAGAGTGATGTTCTGTAAACAAAGTCCAGCCTTTCTCATGTTCTTTTCTCAAAAAAATATTTATCACTCTTTCCTCATAATAGGGTATGGCTCAAACTCCTTATAATTGCATTTAAGAATCTCTATGGTCTAAGTTAAATTTTTATTTTTTTCCTTAACATAATCTCCCATTGAGGAATTCACACTCTAAAGCAATGCTATCCAATAAAATTTTCTGCAGTGATGGAAATGTTCTACATTTGCTCTGCTCAGTACGGTGGTCGCTAGCTACGTATGTCTACTCAGCACTGTGTAGACATACTGAGCATATGTCTACCGAGTTGAGTGGCTAATACAATTGAGGAATTGAAATTTTGATTTAATTTAATTTAAATTACACAGCAACATGTAGCTAGTGGCTACCATATTGGACAGCTCAGCTCTGAAGTGGTGGTTTTCAAACTTTATCACATATCAGAATCACCCGGAGGGCTTGTGAAAACACAAACTGCTAAATCCCATTCCACGGTTTTAAGTTTGAAGTATGGGTGAAACTCAAGAATTTGCACTTCTAAAAAGTGCTCAAATGATGCTGCTCACTGGTCCTGGCTGCAAGTTTGAAAGCCACTTTCCTAGACAAGCTTAAACCCTTAATATCTCTTGAACAAATCTACTGCAGGTATCTATGTCTACATAGATTTTTGTCTGTAGCAATAATATTCTTTGCTTTATATTTACTTTCATGTCTATTATCTGCTTCATAAGATCATAAATTACTCTAAACAAAGATATGTCTTTGTCATATTTGTAAGACCTAAAATATCTTATATAGTCACATTAACATAATAAACATACAATAGTATTGAATTAGAAATGAGTTGTTTTTCAAAATACTAAACATTCAAATTGATTTTATTCACATTAAATTTAAATTGTGGTTAAGTAAAAAAATTAGTTATAAACCATGCAAAACACTCTAAAATTAATTTTAAGATTTGGCTTACACAAATTTGAGGATAAATTAAATTATCTCCAGCAATACACTCATATAATAATACTCCAATTGCATTGGTGGTTATATCTTTGAAGTAAAAATGACAAATATCACAGAGATATTAGCAAAATCGGTTAATATCACAAAGTATTATTAGCTATTAAAAAAATAAGACAAATCTACCTCTCTGAATAGGATTTTTAAAGCATACAAGAAACACTTTTTAGCAAATCTAAACTTTTTATACATATCTTGGTTCTTTATAAAAGTGAAACTAGTTCACATTTTCTGTTGAAATGAGACTCAATGCCAAAAAGAGCAAGGCATCATTAAAATGAAGCTCAAGGTGATGCAAATACCAGGAGAAGAAATGTTTCCAAGGTCTCTTGCAGCAGTGTGCTTAGTTAAGACCAGGCAATTAGTTCCTTACTGTGTCAGCCACCTTTAAGCCCATGATTTGAAAAAAAGCCACCTATAAAGAAATCACTTCTATTTCTTTTAAAATTATAGTAAGTCACCATCAAATTATCTTTTTTCCAAATTATCAAAGAAGTTTACTCAGCACATTTTCAAACCAAGCACACTCTATTATATTAGAAACTCAAATAATGGGTGACTGTTTCATTAGCCAAATCAGTTTTCCCATTTTCACACTGATATGGGCCTTTGTGTGAACAAAGGAATGTGGTTAGTAAATAAACACTCAAAACCATAGTACAGGGAAGAGCCTTGATGGCATCGCCTGGCCTTACCTCAACATTACCTGTTGCTAGGTAACCAAAGGTAATAAAAGGAGGTCGGAGGCAGGCCAGCAAAAGAAAACCAGCCCCAGCCAATCTTTAATATCAGCCCTGCTGTCACCAGTACCATTAAGTTTGTAGGAGACCCCAAATCCAAATGCAGCAGCAAACTTGGGGGAGGTGTGGCTGACAAGAACTTCTCTCAGGAAAAAAAAATCCATTTTGGGTATAATCAATTCCTCTTTGAATATGAGAAAGTTATTTTTAATATTTTACATTCCCTCTGTAAATATTGGAAGAGATGATAGAGCAGCAATGGGTAGGTAATATTAAGAAAAATTATCAAAAGTCCTATTTTATTTGATGATTCAATTTAATATGGATACCAAAATAATAGTTGTTTTAAGTAGGACAGTGAAATAAATTAATATTAAAACCATCAGAAGAAAATCTCACAATATGTCCAGGTTGCCAGTTATAATGTTGAAATTTCTGGAATCTCAGATATGTGTGATGTGCAAGCCTTCTTGGTCATTTAGTCCAATTGTCTACTTTTTCCCTAAAATTCCCAAAGGCATTAAGAATGGATTATTAAATGTAAATAAAAACTATGGGATATTTGAATCATGATATAACTTTAATTTATGATATTATGAATAAATGTCATTAAATAAAGCTAGCTTAACAACATATTCTCCAATTGATATTGTCATTAGAAGGGTAACTTTCAGAGAATTCTAAGTAGATTACCCAAATATGTTATGGTATCATTTAATTAACGTGAACTTGGAAATCTATTTCATTTGCTTAACAGTCAAAAGATCATTTAAACACAATTGTGGAGCTTTACTTAAATGTAGATAAAAATTATATTGATATAGACAGGGTTTTCTGAGATATATATAGAATTGAAGAATGCAATTCCTATGCCTTGGCTTATTTTAATCAATTAGCATTTCATTAGAGGCTATATTGGAATTCAATTGGTAGAAAATTTCAAGCACCTTGTTTACTATCTTAGAACCATTTCCATTCATCAGTGGCTTCTGGACAAAAAGCAGGAGTTTTGCAAATTCTAGTTTTCACTTCCTTTTCAATTATATTTTACTACCTACAGTCCCAGCATAAGCCTCCTGAAGAATTGCTATTAGAAAAACCTAATAATTCCCATTCCCAGCCCTGTTTGCTCAAGCAAAGTCTTCTCAACAAGACTCGTATCAACAAGAAATGCCAGGTTTTATACTGGGCAGCATTGGAGAGAGGGAATTCAGCATCTCAGGAAGAGGGATGTGTAACAGTTCTCATGTTCATCTATACGGTTATAGGTTAAAAACAACTGAAAAACCTATCCACCAATATTGAACATTTATCTGTCCAACTTAGCTGATTTGGCAATTGCTATTCCTGCTTACAACCTCCTTCTCTATCTTTTCATGGTTAATGTCTGTACATCCTTTAAGACCAAGCTTAAGTGTCATTTTCTCAAAATCCTGCCTATGAACATTAGAGTGAATTTATGTGACAGTCTCTCACCAAGATGGTAAAGTCCCTTAATACAGAGATTGTTTATAATATCTGTCCAGAAAGTATCCAGCCATGTAATATGAAAAATAGAAACATTTATTGAAGAAGATACAAGAAACATCGTACATAGGACAATGATTCCTCAGTCCCCTTCAAAGTAGGCACTTGGGACTTCACGCAGTTCTCCCAGTGTCTCTTCCACTGTTCAAAACACTCTGCAAAATCCTTTGTCGGACTCGTCATCAGCTGCCTCATCATATTTTCCTGAATCTCATCAACAGCCTGAAATCTCTTTCCCTAAATCACTTTTCAAAGGTAATTTTAGTTTTGGGAAAAGCCAGAAGTCATGGGACTCCAAATCTGGGCTGTAGGGGGACTACTGAGTCACCTCGGTGATTTGATGTTTCACCAAAAACTCTGTATGAAATGTGATGCATGGGCAGGCACGTTGTCATGATGAAGCTGCCAATCACCAGTTGCCCATAGCTGAGGGCGGTTTCAACCCATTGCATCTCTCAATCAACAAAGAACATTGAAGTAATACTCCTTATTAATTGTTTGGCCTGGAATAGTGTACTCTTGATGGACAACATCTTTCCAGTCCAAAAACACAGTTAACATGCTCACGATCTTGCTGCAACTTTGCCTCACCTTCTTAGAGCGTGGAGAACCAGGCGACTTCCATTGGGACGACTGGGCCTTCGTTTCCAGATCATAGCTGTAGACTCATGATTCATCTCTGGTCATGACCTTCTTGAGGAAATTTGATTCATTGATAGCAGTTTGAAGCAAATCATTAGCAAATGCAGTATGATGTTCCATCTGCTCTGGTAACAGAAACCATGAAATACATTTTGCCGTGACACATTTCATGCCAAAGATACTGTGTCAAAATCTTGGACAAAGTAGTTTTTGGAACCCCCAGATCAGTTTCTAGTTCCTACACTAACAATCACTGACCTTTGTTAATTGTAGCCCGTACACATTCAACATTCTCAGGTGTTCTGCTTGTTGCAGGCCTTCCAGAATGTGGATCACTTTCAACAGATTCTCAATCATCTTTGAAGCATTTGTGCCACACTTTTATTTGCATTCATTGCATCATCCCTGAAAAGCTTCTGAATCATCCAAATAGTTTCTGTGGAGGGATATTCAAGCTTAATGCAAAATCTGATACAGATTCATTGAGCTCTATTGAGTCGTTTTGAATGCGAGGGCCACACAGTACACATGCTCACTCAGCACTGTCTAGTGACCCACTGATTAGCACAGTGGAGTGGTCATCGTTCACACATGCACATTACAGTCTATTCGTCTTGGCTGCCGGGTTACATCGATGTCATGCAAACCTTTCTCGTTAGGTTAACTATGGCTAGATACTTTCCAGATGGACCTCTTGGGATCATAGGCATCTAGGAAGATTCTTGTCACATAAAAGACACTCAAATAATGTGAGATAAAATAAAATAAATTGGACTTTCAATCTACGTAACGATCCTATGTCTGATCCTACTGAGAAGCATGAGAAAGAAAAATGTGTTCTCCTTCAGTGTTGTATGTCTGTTGCATCACACTCTGCTCTCTTGCAAGGCCTTGTTCCACAATCTGCGTTTATCCTGGTCTCTTCCGCTCCTCTCATACAGAAACAAGACTGTTTTCTTTTCCAAGGATATTGCCAATGCTCCCTGTGAACTCATTCTATAGAGGAGTTTTTATTGCAAAGCTTTTTTCTTGCAAAGTCTCACTCCTCTCCTGATTCATTGGCCTACAAAAATACTCAATTTACTTGGTCTAAAAATCTTCTTGAGAGACTTTATTACATCCTTGAATTATAACTCTCTTTCTCTTTTCACTCACACATTTTACCAAATAAATCTCCTGGCCAGTAAACAATCAAAATTCTTCATCAATAAACGAGGAACAAAAAGAGGGGAAGATATTGAGAAGCTGATTTGCAACTATAAAAGGAGTATGCAGGTAAAAGTCATAAAATATACTCTTTACATAAAGACTAGCATGGTACTTAAATTCTACTTCCTCACCAGGCCATCATTCATTAATAAGTTGATTTATTGCAATTCACCAATCACTTACTACCTATGAGAATTTACATAAAATGTCTAAATTTTGACTTTTTGTGTGTATCTTATTTTCATGTTAAAAATCTTAATTTCGAAGATGTGTGATATACGTAAAATCTCTCTGAAAATACTTTTTTGAAAAAAGTTTGTATGTTTTGGTTTGTTGTTATAGTTTGGTTTGGTTTGTTGCTGGGTGGAGTTCATTTTATGTTAAAATAAACACATTAGACATGATTTAATTTTTTGAAGGGTTAGTGAAGAAAAATGGTAGGGATGGAAGGAGGGATGAAGATTGAACATTTCTGTTTCCACAAACAATATTGAGAAATACTTGTCACTGGGAAACACTAATTGCTACAGGAGGCAGTTAGCAAGCAAATTCTTGTGGCATCAAGCAAATAAAATTCAAGTTGAAATAGGATATATTTGTATTTTGCGGTTTGACTATTTCACTGTGAAGTAAGAGGTTCTTAAAGTAAATGACCTCATAAAACCTCATTGTGGTAGATTTTTATGGTCCCACACTTATTCATGAAATCTTGTATCCTCACCCATAGTGAATGTCTTAACATACAGACTAATGGGCTTGGTCACATGAGTCGCTTTGGCCAATGGACTCTAACAAATAAACATGATGGAAGAAGATATTTTTAAAGTGTTTGTACCTTGGTACTTGTGTTCTTACTGTTCTGGGGATGAGTCTTTACAAAAATAAGACTGGCTTAGCCTGCAGGAGTGAGCAGTTGAGTTGAAGCCATCTTAGATCAATCAGCTCTCAGATTATTGTACATGTGTGAGGGAAAGGCAAAGCCAGAACTGTTCAGCTAAGTCCAGCCTAATTTACAAACCAATGATTGAGTACTTTAGTCTGGTATTTTTATCTCATGATAATTGACACTTTTGAGTAATCACAGGACTCTGTCAGAGACAAATTAACTGTGTTAATGCACCTGTCGTAAACATATAGTTTAGTAGTAACGTATTAGCTGCAAATGCTTAAGCAAAACAATGAAAGGTTAAACTCCATATGGTATAAGTACTTACAATATACTGATTTTATAATGGAAGTTTTTCAATAACACTGAACTTATAAATAAGATACATTCCAAAAAATAAAATATATTATGATGTTGTATGGTAAATATTCCTTACTTAAAAATATAGATAACCACCAGGCATGCTGGCTCATGCCTATAATTCCAGTGACTCAGGAGGCTGAGACAGGAGAATTGCTTGAGGGTAGGAGTTCGACACTGGCCTGGGAAATGTAGAGAGATCTTGTTTCTAAAAAAATAAGAAAAATTAGCCAGCATGGTGGCACACACCTATCATCCCAGCTGTTTGGGAAGCTGAAGCAGGACGATCACTCAACCCAGGAGTTTGAGGCTACAGTGACCTATGATCACGCCACTGGACTCTAGCTTGGGCAACAGAGCTAGACCCTATTCTAAAACGACAACAACAAAATTACAGATACCATATATTTTATTACCTATAATATCTTTATTACCTATATCATACATGATATATAGAAATACAGCACTGATTATTTAATTTGCCATATATTTTCATTCTTAGATTTTAAATGGATATCATTTTTGAATGCTCAATATTCTTGAATATTTGAAGCTGCATGTGATATCTGTGGTAAGAATAAGCAAACTAATAACTAAAAAAAATCACAATTTCATAATCTCAATAATTCTTAGATATGCATGAAATCAATGAAAACCTGGAATGACATATGGGCTATAAAGTGCTGTAAATTTTTTTACTTAACCAAATTATACAGCACTTTATAAATCCTGTCTGCCTTAAAGAAAACCTACTTAGTATTCAGATTCCTTCATTTGATACTCTACTGAATGTTACATATTTATTCTCTTATAAAATACAATATTTATCTAAAATGGAGTTCAAGTCTAAAGACTGTAACTTTAGTTTATACAATGATTACATAGCTATGTAAAGTAGGACATTTATTTATATTAAATCCAAAGTTCACATACTGTCAAGCTTTACCTGGCTAAGTCATTACTGCTCTTCTGCAACAGAAAAACAGTTGAGATATAACAACATAAATATGAAGATATTGCAAAGTATTCAGTTAGTATCATTCCCTGATCAGTAAATAATTCTTGCAAAAAAAAAAATCCAGAAACTTTTATGAAGTTGGCATAAGGGTTGTGAAAATGCTATTTACATATACAGAAGGCAGATTTCATCAGATCTTCAAGTTATTCAAAAAATTCCTGTAGCATGATTAAATCTTGTTTGTTGTTATTATGTTTGTGTTCATGTTTTCTATGTTTTCTCTTTCTTCGAGAGGATTGTGTGAGATGACGCTGTGAGAAATGGAGAGCTGTAACGCTGAGGACTCGTAGTCAAAACAAAACAAATAGAGCCAAGACAAGAAGTGCAGATGAATTCCAAGAGTTAGAATATGTCAAGAATCAAAAATGTACACATAAGTATTAGGATTTATATAATGAACCATATCATGAGTAACAATGAACCAGAGCCAAATAAACATCCTAAAATAAGTTATGAGAAAAAAAAGAACTTTTCATTTGACAAATGCTTAGTAGGTTCTGGATACTACATTCTTACTTAGCCTTGACTACCTCATTTAATCCTCACTCCAACTTTGTGACGTAGGTATTGTTGTGTCCATCTTATTGATGTACAAACTGAGCCACAGATAAATTCTGGGACTTGCTTAAGATCACCAAATTGAAATGTCTGAAACAGACTAGAAACCTATGCACATCAGAATTAAAAGCCTGTCCTCTAAATTTTGCGTTGGTGGCAAGACAAGAGGAGACTAATTGCTGAGTTAAATTTCTGGCTCAGCCCGGGGACTATGTTACTAGCATTCCCAGTCTCACAAGCACTCTATTAATGGTCCACTCAAATGGCCACTACCTTTCCATTTCCCCGGCACTGGTTTGTAAGTTACCAATAGAGCGCTAGTCTCTCTATGTAATGTCACTCTCTGGTGGGCTTGAATCATCTTATACAACACATCTGTATGTCAGGCTAAAAATAGTAAGCCATGAAATAAATGTTCATTGAGCTATTCTTGTATACAAGATTTTTGTGATTGTAAGAAGGCGTAAAGATAGGACACAATCTCTACCTTGTAAGAGGTTAAAGATATAAGACATGTATAAATGGCTTAAGTATACATAGTTCTTTAAGAGCAAATCAACTATTCCCAAATCTCTAGCCTGGCATATATGAACAAAAGATATTTTTATCTTAGTAATAAATAGAAAGACTATTTAATTACCAGGTTTACCCATGTTAGATGCAGAGAGCTAAGGTATGACTGAAAACGAACGATGACACGCAATTATTGAGTTTAACATAAATCCTTGTCACAACTTTGGCTCAATAAATATTCACTGTTTTAGTGTCATAATGAGTAGCAAAACAGTAAAGATAGCAAGGAAAGAAATGTTTCCCAATGGAAGGAAATTTTCCACCTTCTGTGAAAGGAAAACATTATGCATGTCTTTTGTTTTCAGGAGAGACCAAGAAAAGAATAATCAAACTAAGCCACGACAAGTATTTATTATAAAAGAATGATGAATATAACGTGATGCAGAAAATAAGGCATAAAAAAGTTCCTATGAGAGTCCAGAAGAGAAAAGGTTATTTCAGAATGTAAAATATTAATTCATTTTATCTTTGTTATACCTGTGGCTGTCAAATTTCACTGTTAGTTCCTGAGTATATTTCAAGATTGGCTTGTCGTTTTAGAATACATTTGCAAAAATAAAATGACATAATGTTGAGAAAAATATCTGGATGGTTCAAGGTCAAAAGCATAATGTCGAACAAAAATAAAGACTTATGAAGAAAATATATGTACATAGATTACTGAATACCATTTTAGAATAAGTGACTTTTGAAAAGGATAGCCAAAACTCTACAACTAAGGGAACCACAACATGCCACAAAAATAAGATTGACCCATTTAATTAGTAAGGTCTTGAATTTACATGAACAGCTGCACTGTTGGTTTAAGATCCCACTAAGATCTTAAACTAAGAGTAATGTTCAGCATGAACTGGAAAAATATTACAAAAACCAGGTTATCTATCCTGAGAGTCATAGTATCTTGAAATTGGACAAGAACTTTTCAGAATTAGTTATACACCAAATACTTTTCAAATAGTCATACAAAATTATTTAAATAGTTCTAATCTTGTAAACTTTTTCATACTCTAAGTAGAATACTCTCACTTTTACTATTCTGTAATTAGATTTCTTCCTAATTATTGCATCAAAATATTTCTTCTACTAATGTCTACACATTCTACTAGTTCTATCTATACATAATAATCATATGCCCTCTTTCCAATAGTGACTCTTCAAATTCCAGAATAGATCACCTGTTGCAAGCTATCTATTCTATAGTTCATCATATGATGTCTCTTCTGGGTTCTTCATTATGTTAATTTCCCTTCTCTAAAAGTTCCACTTAAATTTCACACCCAGGTATGAGTAAGTACCACAGACATGACATAACCAAGGAGAATACCATAGGTTATCTCTCAGGTCAGTGATTCTCTAAACTCTTTGTAACTAAATACCAATGGGCTTTTATCCCCTTATCTATTGAGGACCAAAGAGTTTATTTTGAAAAAAAAAATAGAAAAGTGGGGGAAAAGATACAAAATATAAGCTCTGCTTACTATTATTAGATTCTTGCTTATTCTCAATTTATTTTCTTATCTCATCATAAACCTGGGCTGCCACTGATTTGAGGACCACACTTTGAGTGGAATTGTTCCAGGTAAAAGATGCTATAATAAAGTTTATGCAGGCCAGACTTGTAAGTATTAAAAAATAAATGCTTTCATCAATTTGAAGTCAACAAAAATCTGTCAACCAAATTCACATTAGTATATATTAAGCTAAATTATTCCATCCAGGTCTGTACACTGAATTTCTTTTAAAAAATATAAGTTCAGTAATTTTTATCCATTAATATAATTATAAAATGTTAGTTTGCTATTGTCAACCATTGCTACCTTTATTTTATTTCTAATGTATTTATTTTTTTTATCATTATTAAAATAACATATTTCCAATATGAATAAAAGATACAAAAATATGTAGAAAATAAAATTAAAGCCAGCTATAATTTCACCATTTAAGATTAACACATCAGACACTTACTTTGCACTCAGGCAAAAGTGAATTGAAATCTAGCTGTATAAATTACCATTTGTAAACCTTGAGCAAATAATTTACTTTACTAAGGTTTCTCGTTTTAAGAAGAGAACATAAAAGCCTCCCTATAAATTAGTTGTGAGCATTAAATAAGATAATACATGTAAATTGCTTAACACAGAACAGCCATATGTTAAACCTTTGAAAAAGTTAGTTATTACACAGCTACAATATTGTACTCTTTATAACCTATTGTTTACCGCATATATTTTGTCCACAATTGAGATTTTACTGAACATAATTCTTTTTATGGTATTCCGATAAAGATTAGTTCACCTTGTAGTTCACTACTAACGATCGTTCTCTAGGTCAGTATTTCTCAAATTTCACAATTTTTCTTTTATAGAGAAAAGCATGTTTTTTTCCTAATAACATGAAAGCATTTTTGAAATTATTTCTATCACAATTTCTTTTCTGACAGGGTCATATAATTTCAGTGCTCAGATTTCATTTTTTTCATGGCCCAAGTAGTCATTTTTTATTATTGCAGGCCAGAATTCAACAAATTTTAGCCTCTAGGCTAAATTTGGCCCACTTCCTGATTTTGTAAACAATGTTATATTGGAACAAGCCACATCCATTCATTTACCTATGGCTTATGGCATCTTTTGGGCTAAAACAGCAAAGTTGACTAGTTCTGATTGACTAGTTCTGATAGAAAACATATAGTTTGCAAAGCTGAAAATATTTACTCTCTGGCACTTTACAGAAAAAGTTTGCCAATTTCTGTCTAGACAAATAAGAATAGAATAAAAATGGATTTAATGTGCAAGTAATAATTTTATTACCAAAGATATCATCCTGATCTGAGACTTAAACTTTAAAAAATAATAGAAACATTGGGTCAAAATTAAGCTGAATGGCAAATGTGAGTAAAATTCAGATCTTGTTCCACAGCAGTCAATAAAGCACTTAGAACACAAAGAACGGGTTAATATCTAGAAGATAATACAGTGTCCCTTTTATTAGTATGAATCCTATCTAGAGTTAATTAACTTATTATATCTGTAAATTAATGGTTTTCATTAAATTTGGAATGTTTTGGAACATTATTTCTTCAAATTTATTTTTCTGTTCCTTTCACTTTCTTTCTAGAACTCCTATTAACATATGATGAAACACTCTGCATTGTCCCACATGTATCTGAGGTTCTGTTTATTTTTCTTCTGCCTTTTTTTCTCTCTTCTTCAGTTTAGATAATTTCTTTTGAAATCCATCTTCAAGGCTACTGATTCATTCCTTTACTAACTAAAATTTACTGTTGAGTCCTTCTAGTGAATTTTTCAGTTTGGTTATAGTGCTTTTCAACTTCAGAATTTCCATTTGGAAACTGAGGAGAGGAGTAAATTCTCCTCTAGAGCTTTTGGAACAACCACAGCCCTGTAGACACATTGATATTGGACCTTTGGACTCCAGAACTGTGAGGGAATAAATTTCTATTGTTTTAAGTCACCACATTTGTGGTAACTGATTATGTCAGCACTAAGCAACTAATACAGACCCTATCCAAATTCCTGAAAGCAATTCCATGATTATAATAAAATAGTTGTGCTTATGCCAATAAATTTGAGTTGATTTGTTATACAGCAATGGATAACTATTAATATATCAATTCACATGTAGATTTTTGGAAATCCTGAAATGCTCAAACAAAATACTATGTTAAATATAGATTATCACTGTTGCCCTGAGTTGTTCATCATAATAGTTTCCATTTGCTACTATTCTCCCTTTTTCATTTTAAATTAGCATCAATTTTATTTCATTAATATTAGATTGCTGGGTGGAATTACTTGGTACCTCTAAAATTTATAGTAGAATCTTTTTATGCATATTAGCCCATGATTTTCCAACTAGATCATAAGACTATATGTATCCAGACTTACTTGCAAATCATACATTTTCTTATTGTTGACACAGGCCTTATATAATTATACCAGAATTAACTCCTACAATGGCACCTTACTTGTGGTATGCTGCCTGTGAATTTTGCCATTTAAACAAGTCACAATATACTATAAAAACAAAGTATTGAGTAATTGTTAATTTTATAAGGCATTATTTTATAATATTGATTTATAGATAGATAGTCATGTTCTTCTCTTACTAAATAAAGATTATTTTTCCACTGAATATGAACTAATTAGGGTTTTTTTTTTTCTGGCTGAGTGTAAGTCAAAAAAAGTTTTATAACCTTTTCACTAGTTGCCTCCACATCCATTTAGAAACTGACCAAGGGACCATTTAAGAGTGACAATTATATAGCCTATGATTATTTCTTTTGTATAAGTAATCTTTGTGAGATGCCTGGCTTGTATCAAGATGTATAAGAACTCTGGAAAGTTCTTCATCTGTTAGTCTCATTATTCATTAGAAAAGAATAGCAGGTTAATTTGACAAAACTTGAGCTTACTAAAGATGTTAGCTAATGGTTAGTATTTTCTAAGTACACTCAAACCAACTGCTTAATAATTAATTCTAAAGTGTTAACATAAATCAATGCCAAGTTCTTTAGTTCTCAGCTTCTAAAGTCTAACTTATCTTGGTTTGAAAAATCTTTATATTTGTCCTTCTCCATCCTTATGGTAATTTTTGAGACAATTCCAATAACCAGTACAATGCCCATTTAACCAAAAATCCAAGCAACAATGAAGAATGTTCTAGGTATGTTTTTATTGTTTATATGTTCCACTGTTACCTATTTTTATCAATTACTATTTGACAAAATTCAAGACTCCAAAATTAAGTTTTCAGGGTCTTTTTCTGAATATGACCTAGTCCTGAAAATAATATCCATTTATTTTTGCCACTTAGTTCTTAACTTTCTGCTGGCTCACACTCTCTTCCGCATTAAAATTAAGAAAACGACAATAAATAAAAAAAACCCTGATTCTTCCATTGTTGTTTTTTTTTTCTAATAGGTTATTTATGTCAAGAATTTTGTATAACTACCTTTCACTGGGTTAAAATCATAGTTCAATTCTTGGTTATATTGACAAGTGACTACGACGTGGCATTCCTATAGATATTTCTAGCTAACTTACCAGATGCAAGTTAAAGTTGCTGGTAACTAGTTCTGGTTTGAAATGACAATAGTCTCTGACTTTTTTGGCTTTATATAGTTTACAAAACACTTTTAAATGGATTATTCTATTTTCTCTTTATATCCCTTGAGTGACAGTTTTTCCAGGGCTCTTTATTTTCTGCATTTTCTACATGAACAAGTTAAGCTCAGAGAGTTACTAAGAGTCAAATGATTCATAACCTACAGTAGAGCTGATAGAACAGATTTTATAATATGCAATTGCCCTATATATACTAAACAACATGGTTACCATGTTGACTCCTGCTTCATACACTAAAACAGAGATTCCTAAAAATAAGATTTTCCAATTCTGCACATGTCAGAACTCTCATTGTGCCCTAACAGTTTGTACTTAAGGTAAAAAGAATAATGAAGTATTTCAAAGGGCTTAAAATTAGTTACTGGCAAGAAACTTAATAACATTATAATACAAATTTCAGCAAAGTTAAGAAAACATGCTAAAGCTCAAACTAAGAGTTAATAATTTTATTTCTACAGACAGAGGAAAATCCATAAGAAATTTTGATGAAATGCTGACTTTGGCCTACTTGCAAAAATCAATAAAAGCATTTAATTTTCAGGAGTAGGGGATATTTTGATGATATTAGCTTCATTACTTCCACAGATTTAAATATGCAAGACTTTTAGGAAGAAATGACATTTCATTATGACAAAGTTTCCCCACACTCCAAGACATGCTAAATGCCATGATATACAAACATTGAATGTTAATGGAGAGTCACAAACAATGCCTTTAAAAGAAAATCTCATTTCCAGAAAAGAGAGACATTTCTTATTTAAACATAGGCTTTCCACAAGAGGCTTGTTAGTCCTATTTTCATTCATACTATTCTGGTTAAAATACCCAATTTGCTCTTTTATTTACATGATTATCATGCTTTCTGTAGTGTCATAAGCCACGGTAATAGCAGTTAGGGACAGCACTTGAAAACTCATAGCAATTCCAGTTTTAACCATGTAAGTTTTATGCTTAATGACTCTAAACATAAAAAGGAAGATAGGAAACATAAAACATGAAAATGAATAAAAACAATAATCAACATAATAATTTAAATTTAAAGATATTTGACTGCTCACATATATGGATGTACAAACACAAACTTGAAAAATCAGGAACTATTGGAACAGGTTAATTTGGAATTTTTCAGTCATTTAATTCCAAGTGTTCTGATGTAGATTGCTATAGCATATTCCTCAAGACTCAAGTTAATTAGTTGTTTGCAATTAGTCCATTCATGAGCTTATAAACCTGAGTATTTTTTCTTATTTTCATTTCATATTGATGTTGTGATAGCACATACATGCAATAAAGTATAAAAGAAGGTATTGTTTATATTATCAAACAATTCAAAGGAAACATAGTGGATCAGTCCTGGCAAGTTGAGAATTGCTCTGGGTCAGCAAAAAGAGATAGGTGCAAATTATATCAAAAATACTTCTTCATTTGCCACCTCTTCCTCAATCTTTTTTTGGAAATAGGGAAGAAAATATCTACCATGTCGTCAGTCTGCTCTGACTGACCTGAGCAGTACAGTCTACGAAGGCCCTACTCTTTGTCTGTCTTTCTCAGCCTGATTCCACCTATAGTTGACCATTAAAGAAAGTATTTATTAGTTTCATAAACTACAGGGATTTTTTGTTTTTGTTTTTGTTTTTTCTTTATAATTTTTCTTTTCTTTGACTGAGATTTGGCATGTTCCAGGCACATGGTATGAAGATTTGGAGGTATTAGAGCATATAATCAATAAGAATCAGGTTCAACCCAAGTACCTGTCAATCCATGAGTGGATTATTAAAATTTGGTATATGGTTACAATGGAATATTACTGAATCATAAGAAATGACGATGGTCTAGTACCTCTTATAATTTCCTGGACTAGATTTAGGCCCATCATCCAAAGTGAGGCACCACAAGAGCAGAAGAACGGGATCCATTTGTACTAGCCATCAAATTGGTACTAACTGATCATCACTAGGGTGATCACATGGCAGAAATACTCTCCAGGGATTAGGGAGATGGGGGCAAATCTACAACTAAAGGACACGGGGAGCACTGTAGGGGGGGAAGGGCATGCCTTTAACCTGCACTTGGATGAAGCAAAGACATAAAGTGTAACCATAATGTTTGTACCCTCACAACACCCTGGAATAAAAAAAAAAAAAAAAGAAATCTGTGTTGTCCTTGCTAAGTTTGAGAAGGAAAAGTTCCAACTTCCATGGAAATGTTTAGTAGACAATTAAATCTGTGAGTCTGGAGTTCTGGGGCACAGGCGAGACTAGAGGTAGAGATGGAAGGGGTCACTGGTATTGAGATGGCATTCAACTATGGGGCTGAATGATATCAGCTATGGAGGCTGTATAAATAGAAAACAGAAGGTGGACAATAACCTCCCCATGGGCCACTCCAAATTCAGCAGAGGAAAAGCAGGAGAATAGACATCGAGAAAAAGTCATAGTGAGGAAGGAAGAAATGGAGATCACAGTGTCATGGAAGTCAAGGGTTTGAGAAGGAAGTATTGGTTAATTTTGTCAGGTATTGAGCAGTCAAGAAGGATAAGGACCTAAAAAGATGACTACTGGGTCTGGCCACATGAAGGTCATGATCTGATCGCTTTGACGAGAACTGTCTTAGTGGAAAATCAGGGAGGGAAGCCTGATTGGGGAGGGTTGAGAGATCAGTGTAAGGTGCAGAGACAGCGATTACTGTCAAGAAGATTTTCGGGGAAGCGGATAAGAAAAATAGTTGGAAGGAGACACAGAGAAGAAACGGGACTGTTTTGTTTTGCTTTAAAGTTGGGAGTTCCTTCACATGCTAACAGGGATAAAATAGGCGAGAGAAAGTAATTCACTGTGTAGAAGAGAGGGCTCACTGTAGGCACAATTTGGGAGGCAGGAAGGGTTGTGACTATGAGCCCAGGGGAGGTATCAGGCCTTTGCTGCAGGCCTAGGA
Source organism: Avahi laniger (assembly GCA_963575035.1). Classification (NCBI taxonomy): domain Eukaryota; kingdom Metazoa; phylum Chordata; class Mammalia; order Primates; family Indriidae; genus Avahi; species Avahi laniger. The sequence goes on from CAUYSK010066636.1 coordinate 20,700, forward strand.
GCAGAGAGAACGACAGCCCCTGCCAGAGGAGGAGGGCAGAGGGTGCGTGTTAACGTGACATTGGGCTATAGACTTAGTGGTGGGAAGACGAGGGTGAAGAGAGTTTCTGCTTATTTCTGTATTCCTAACAAAGGCAATAGCATCACCTGAGACTGGGTTTGGAGAATGACAAAGTGTGAAACAATCATTTTAGAGAATGAAAAAGTGAACATCTGCAGTAGGAATGTCAGGCAGTATTTAATGTTCAACTGTGATTTGTTATATTGAATGTAAATGAGAATGGACAGCCAGTTGCGTCCTCTTGTGCAACTGTTCAGCGTCAGACCCATATAGGCAGATAACTGGATTAAGCCAGGGGGAGGCCTTTTCCAAGAAAGTGCAATAAAGATTTCAAGACTATTCAGGGCATTCTGAAGAAAGTGGTGGGCCACTATCTGTAAGATGATAAGGATGGTAGTGAGGTCATGTAAAGGGGTGAATTGGAGGTCTACCTTAAAGGACTTGAGGCATTCAAGAATTGCTAAGTCTTATATTATCAATGAGCAACTTACGAGCTCAGAGAATGGGGAAAAAACCTGGGCTTTTTCTAGTCCATTACGAAGCCCTCTCCACCTCCAGCTGATGTTACAATTCAGTCCCCTGATTCAAATTTAGCCCACACAGTTATCAAGAGAAGCTGATCAAATTATTCAGTCCACTTAATTTTAGGCATTTCTTTTCAAATTTCTAATTAACTTAGAGCCAAATGAGGCAAGAATGAATTATGCAACAATTTCTTAACTTTGTGTTCTTATGTTTACTCTTTGTATCTTTTCTTCATATTAAAAACAATTCTATTTAACAAAAACTGTTGCTGTAATATAAGATGCAATGTATAAACTGGGCAGCACTGAAGATTTAACTTCCACTAAAGAAAAGCACCTTCCCTGATACTGGCAGGAATTTATAAGTAGAAAAAGAGAAATAAAAAATTTACTATATTAAAAAAAATTCAACCTAGGAGGACAGAGGCAGCATTTGAAACCCGAGGCAGCATATGGTGGAAGGTTCTCAGAGACAAACTGAATGAAAATAAAACAAGAGCAGAAGTGTGTGTCTTTTAAAAGAACAGATTACATCCTGGAAACATGATGATAATTAGTTGGCACTTAAATCTATTAATTAGACTAATTAAGTTAAGAGCTGCAGGCAGTTCTGTTGAAAGATTTTCTGCCAAGACTTTTTTCATGTAAAATTCCCTCCAGTTCCGTTGTGCAGTTAAGTCCTCTTGATATTTGTGGATTAGCTCATTTGGAAGATATCATTGAAGAAAATCATTAGGATGGAACAATAGTATAAACGCAATTTCATATACATGAGGTTTTTTTTTCTAACTTTGGGTTTAAAAAAAGCCTTAAGAATATATGATCTTAAAAATACAAGATTTTCTATGGGTTTATGGATCCCTTAGATCAGAGCTGACTCCAGTGGTGAACACCAAATGTCCCTGCCTGATGTCTTTGCCATCTTCTGAGGATGCTCACATGGGAAGGTCCTGGGCAATGAAGTCTCTTTATGGTTACAGAGCAGAGCGCACAGCTCTGAACTACTTCTACTCACCAAACTGGGCAAACCAATCCCGAGTTCACTGAAACACGAGGCTTCCTTAAATGGGAGAAGTGTTCCCTGATACTGCTGGTGGAATGGAGTGAGGAATGGGCCCAAGACAAAGCTAGGTTACCAGTCCTAGAGTTTTCTTCCCTGGATAGTTTAGCTCTAATAGCAAGGCCAGGAGCCCCCGTCACCTGGCCTTCAGAATGAGTAATAAAGTGCTTGTTTAGATTTAACAACATTTCAGAGTTATTTAAGGGTGGCAAGGAGGCAGGAGTGACCTGCCAGTTGGTGGAGACCCTGAACCTCAGTACTAGGGACAAGTTAGCGATTAAAATGCCAATGTGTTGGCCAGCCAGGAGGCTGAGGTCCTGTAAATGGGATTCTTAAAATTAATTTTCTATTCTAAATATATTTATTAAATATCCATTTTGCATAGAATCCTACGCAGATACCAGGAATTATTCAATGATAAATGAAGCGCCATCAATGCCATTAGTATATGTGGGAGATAGACAAACACAAATTGCAAAGGCCTTAGAGAGTGTGGTACATGATCAAAGTTTCCAGACCAACGGCTATGGGAGTGCAAAGGTTCCGGGAAGGTTACAGGTGGTTAGAGAAATGACAGAGGCTGGGCACAGTGGCTCACACCTATAATCTCAGCACTTTGGGAGGCCAAAATGGGAGGATTGCTTGAGGCCAGGAGTTTGAGACCAGCCTTGGAAACATAGTGAGACCCCTGTCTCTACCAAAAAAGAAAAAAAGAAATGACAGAGAACTTCTCTGAAGCTGGGTCATTTGAACTAGTCTTGACAGATGGTTGTGATGGTTAAGTTTATGTGTCAACTTGGCTAGCTCACAGTACCCAGATATTTTGGTCAAACACCATCTTAGATGTTTTTGTGAAAGTATTTTTAAGATTAGACTGATACTTAAATCAGTAGACTTTTGAGCATCCAATCAGTTGAAGGCCTTAATGGAAGAAAGATTGACCTCGCCAGAGGAAGAGGAAATTCTGCCAGCAGACTGCCTTTGGACCAGAACTGCAATTCTCCCTGGGTCTCTAGCCTGCTGGCATACCCCGCAGGTTTTGGACTCGCCAACCTCCACAATCTATGAGGCAATTCCTTAAAACAAATCTCTCTCTCTCTGTATACACACACGCACGCACGCACACACACACATATTCATCCTATAGGTTCTATTTCCCTAGAGAACTGTGACTAATACAGTGGCCCATGTTTTAATTAGGAGAGAAAGAGGAAAAAGTAGATGATGGAAGTAAGTGCCCCAGTGAAAGGGCTATGTCCACGGATTGCACGTCCTCTAATGTTGCAGGATTGCATGGGTGTCACAGGGCTCCACAGTGGTACACAGGCCTGGAAAGGCAGGTTGGGGCTAATATCTTTGATTATTGAGCCCAGGGGTTTGAGCTGTGTTCTGTAGACAGGTTTTAGAGCAGAAGAGTGATTTACCAGGGCTATCATAAGGAAGATGGCCCTGGCAACTGTGGAGCATAGAGACAGGACGCCAGATGCCACTGCACTATCTGCATGACAGGTGCAGAGCTGGTGAAGGCAAAACCTAGGTACTGGTTGTAGGAATGGGTTCAAGGTATAGAATCAAGATACTTAAAATCAGTAAGACGTGATGACTGAATAGACAGGGAGGTAAAAGAAAATAGTCCGAATCAAATGTGTAAAACTTCTACCATGATTGACTCACAGGACTGTGACACTATAAATAAGATTAGGAAAACAGAAGGGGAAACAGGAAGGAAGCTGTACACAGGAGACACAGAGTGATAAGTTCAGCTGCAGACTCAGACCTGTGAGCTTTCTGGCATTAACAGTACATGTGAGTGAATAGATTCGGGAGCCATCCTAGGCTAAGGTGTCTGAGAACCACTTGCACAGACAAACCAGTGGGGGAACAGGGGAATAGAGTTGAAGGATGTTGATATTCGAGGGCTGGGCAGAGGAAGAGGACTTAGTAGAGAAGACCAAGAAGGAGAGTTAGGAGGAGAACTAGTAGTACCTGGCACATAGGTGGCACCCGTAACTTTTTTAAAAAAAATAAATTAATAAACCAGGGTAGTGTCCCAGCCATAGAAGTTTAAAAAGATGAGCATTTCAAGGATAAAACAGTGATTATACATTTTAAAAGAGTGAACTTTATTATACATTTGTCCCCCAGTATCCACGAGGCATTGGTTCCAGGATCCCCCCCCCATGGATATTGAAATCCACGGACACTCAAGTCCTCGATATAAAATGTAGTATTTGCATATCCTACCTACATCTTCTCGTATACCTTAAATCATCTCTACATTACTTATAACACCTAATACGATATAAATATTATGTAAATAGTTTGATACTATATTGTTTAGATAATAAGGACAAGAAAAAGGTCTGTACATGTTCAGCATAGACAAAACCACACATTTTTTGAAAACATTTTCAATCCATATTTGGTTGGATCCATGGATTCAGAGCCCACAGATACTGAGGGCTGGCTGCATATGAATTGTATCTCAGGGAAGCTGCTATTAAAAAGGAATAAAGAGGCAATTACTTGTGTTAGATGATGCAGAGAAATTAAGTAAGCTGAGGGCGGAGAAGGGGCCTTTGGAGTTGACCATTTAAACCACGAATTACTTCTAAAGCAGCAATTCCAGCAGTGCAGCGGTGGCAGAAATCCAGTTGTTGGGAGTAAGGAGCGAGAGGGTCAAAAGGAAGGATCTAGTGTGGTTCCTTTTTCTCAGTAAGTTTAACATCCCTGAAAGTTTTGTTTTTAATATAAAAATAAACATCGTTATTGTAGAGTATTTGGAAAATAGAGTTTTTAAAAAGGACAAAATGAAAATTATCTGATTTTTTGACCATACCGAAATAACAACTGTTAATTTTTTGATAGATCTTCCAATAAATTTTTTGGTGCTTATTATTTATAAAACTGAGATTATGCAAAACATTTAGTTTTATATCTTATTTTTAAAAATTCAGTCTTATAGCATTTATCATTGTATGGATGTGTCCGTCATTTTTAATCCATTCTCTCATTGCTAGACTTTTTATCTCATTTTTATTTATTTTTCTATTTTCATTGCAATGAATATATTTGTTCCTAAATCTTTGTCCAATACTATTTTACTGTTTCCTTAGAATATATGCTTAGACTGGGAATTGCTGTGTCAAATGTATGGGCACTTTTATGACTCTTGTTGTATTATCGAATCATTTTCCAGAAAGATCAGACCAATTTATAATCCTTCATGCAAAGATGTTCTCCCCTACTGAGTATTATTTTTATTCACTTTGCATATTTGAGAGATAAAAACAATATATCTTGGTGTTGTCATTTGCATATCTTACCTCAAAGGGCTCTCACATAAGATTTCTTCTTTAAGAGCTGTGATTTGTTTCTAAGCCTCCTGATTAAAAAGGTAATAGAAACAAATTGATGAAGAAAGATTACGGAAATGAACTCAGATTAAAATTTAGTTCTGTAAAACCAATGAAAGATCATATCAATTTGGGCAAAGAGAAAGAAGACGTTCATTTAGGATAACCAAAAACTGCAGGGAAAATTCCCTCTTCCATTCAGCTGCCATTAATCCTTCTGGCCATTTTCTGAAGTCTCTGTTTCCCAATCCATCACAGGAGCCGGGGTGAAATACTGATGCTCCATTTTTCTCTGATTTCTTATATATACATATGTATGTGTATATATATATATATTTTTTTTTTGACATAATCCAACATATTCGATTTCATTTGGGGGTAGTATATTTAAGAGAAGCAAGCTAAAACTTTCCTAAGTACTTGTATTGAAGGTCTAATGCTATCAGAATAAAGCTGCCATTTCCTAAGAGCCAGGCACTATGCCAGGTGTTTTTTTTTTTGGGACAGAGTGTCACTCTGTTGCCCGGGCTAGAGTGCCGTGGCGTCAGCTCACAGCAACCTCAAACTCCTGGGTTCAAGTGATCCTTCTGACTCAGCCTCCCAGGTAGCTGGGACTATAGGCATGTGCCACCATGCCCGCTAATTTTTTTTCTATATATTTTCACTTGTCCAGATAATTTCTTTCTATTTTTTTTAGTAGAGACGGGGTCTCACTCTTGCTCAGGCTGGTTTCAAATTCCTGAGCTCAAACGATCTGCCTGCCTCGGCCTCCCGGAGTGCTAGGATTACAGGCGTGAGCCACCGCGCCGGCCGGGCTGATTTACATGCACAATTAAGTCTTATAACACTTCATTGCAGAAACTATTAGACCCATTTCACTGATAAGAAAACTGAGGCTCAGAGAGATTTTGCTGTGCCTAAAGTCACACAGCTTTAAAGAAATGATCTGAAACTCAAATCCACCTGTCTAGTGCTAATGCCAGTGCTCTCTCACACAAATCCCAGCCCTGTTTTGTATGTCATTTGACATTAATTATTGTGAGATAATTTCTTATCATGATCCCTATTTGAACTTCAAGAAAGAAAAATTATGAAAATATAGTAATTTAGCATTATCGCAACAAAACATCTTAATATCTTAGCTGACTAATATTAATTATGATGAAATCAGAGAAAAATAACCTGAGTTTTTAAAGTAAACACTTCAAGCATTCCTTTCTCTGACCTTTCCAACGATCCTTACACTTCATTTTGCCCTCCAACTATTAAGAATCTCGCTCTTCCACTATCCAGAATCAAAGCAGCCAATCCTACATCCTCGATTCCTTATAAAATTCAGATGCCATATTCCACCACTACAATCAGTGCCTTGCAAGCACTCTAGTGACTGCATGGACCTCTCTCTCCATCATTCTCCTCTGACCAGCTTCAGTGTTCCCAGATCCACCAAACTGATTTAGATACTCTACATGGGGAGCCAGTCCTGGGCTGGGAGCCAGCTCTTACCCATTCTGGAAAACCAACTGTTAAATTTCCAAGAATTTTATAAGCTGGTTGTTAAATACAACCATCACTAAAAATTAAATTACATAAACTTGCAAGTAAATAAATTAAAACAGAAATAATAAGTATTCAAAATTCAACACTTCCTTTTAAAAAAAGCTTCATTTCATTATTCTCTGTGCTCGTGAGGTTACGTGCATCTGCTGTAGGTGTGTGGCAGAAATGCTGCATGATGGTGGGCTACAGTGCATCTCTTCTCAGCTCCACATTTGGTGACGCCATGTCGACAGCTTGAAACCAGCCACACTGAGGGCATTTACCGCATGGAAATCAGCAAATGCTACAAATCAGGTCTTTTTTCCAATGAGCCAGTTGTAAAGAATTTACCAGCATATCACTGGGTGAGGCCCAACAATCTTTGTTTAATCAGGCCTTCCAGGTGCTTCTGCCACAGCTAGAGTTTGAGAACTCCTGGCTCAGAAGGCCTCACCTACCTGTCTCTACTCACCGAGTACCCTCCACCCTCCACTATCTCAACTTCTCCCTCATCCACACACAGAGTTTGGGGCCTGGTTCACTTGAAATCTACCTCAGCTTCAAGCAACCTGATTTTACCCATGGAAGTATGTGTTCTGTAAGGAAGATAAGACTTTTCCTAGGACCCATGATCAATCCCTGTTTTAAATTTATGTCCAAGATTCTATAAAAAGAAATTTTTCTAAATAGGTTGTTTATCTAATCTCATGTTAGTATTTATATCTATTTTAAAAATGTAATAAAATCACAAAATATATTTGTTTTTCCTGAAAATCACGTCTTCATGAGCCACACCATCCATGCTCCATTTAGAAGTTCGCTGCTGAATTGTAAGAACCAGCAGATGGCAGCAGGAACTCTGGGAAAGAACGCTTCACTGCTTCAGACTATTTTGGCTGAGAAAGAACAAAAGTTGTTATTGCAAAGTCAAGCACATTTCTAAATAGTTTGCTGGTTCATCATATTCTTCATGTCAGCAAATTGCCTTTTAAAATTCAGGATAGATTATGTTCTATGATTGCATAAAAACAATAACAACCAAAAAAGTCACTTCGTCTTTTTATGCAAATTGGTTCATGCCTAACAAGAGTAGCCAAATCCTTTTTACTGCGTTGCTAGGTTTAAAAATTTCAAATTCTAATAGGGAAGATTTAAATTATTTTACTTCATTAATATTTTTAATTTTTTCTATATTATTCCTTCTACAACCAGTTTTCCTATAAATTCAGGAGTTAAAACAGGCAGATAAGCAATACAGATTAGCCAGAGAACTCCCACATTAAAAAAAAAAAACTTTAAAGACTAGAGCATTCATACAAATAATTTAATTTTCATAACATCACTGATATCCGTGCAAGAAAATTAAATTGAGTCTGATTTTAAGAATAATACAGACTGCCACGTGCACGCGGTCTTGGTTGCATAATTAAGGAAAGCTATTTACAAAGAGTGGTTCTGAATCTACATAGCACCAAATGGTAAGACTCCATTAAGTTTTGAGGCTTAGGAGCTGTTCAGAAACAGCAGCAATCACAGAGAAGTGATTCTTTCATGGCTTAGCAGGGTGTAGAATAACAGTATCAGCATGTGAAATATTTGGGAAAACTATCCTTTTTTAATAACTCAATTTCAATGTCTTCTGAACAACTAATTTTTTATTGGGCACATGCAGATGTGTAGACATGGGGGGAGGGGACAAAAACATAATCCAATATATATTGGACATCACTGATGAATCAGCCCTGTGCTAAGCTCTGGGGATGCTGAGGTTAACAAAACGTCATTCCTGATTTCCTGGAGCTCATAAACTACTGGATTATAAATTTAGAGAATATTCAGGAAGGTACAGTGTTTCTTTTACAAGGTTGTTTTGATAATTAAATGAGATTACATAAAGAAAAGTGCTTCACAAACCTTGTAAGCATTGAACAAATGTCAGCTTGCCATTATTTCTAAGTAGGTGAGTAACAAAATCAAATTCATGTTCAAAAAAGATTAATGTGGCAATGAAGCACAAAACAGATTAAATGAGGAAAGTAAATTTAGGCAGATTAATCAGCTAGGAGTCGACTGTAATAACCCAGACAGGAGGTAGCAGAGTATGAAGTGACCAGGGCAGTGGGAACAACTGAACAAAAAGATGAAGGAAGAATATAGATGTCTTTGTGTCTGATTATAGGGACATGAGAGAGGAAAGAGACAAAAATGCTGAAAATGTATTCCCCAGATGATTGGCGAATAATGAAATAGTAAAGTCAAGTGGGTGAAGTAATTTAGGGAGAAAGATGAAGAATTTGACTTTTAACATGTTGAATTTTCAGTGACACCCCAGAATATCAGAGTAAGTAGAACAGTGGGAAGTTGGGCACTATCACAACTCACAAACTCCTACTCAACCTTTGATACCCAACTCCAATGTCCTCTCTTCCAGGAAGCCTTTCCTTGCTAGCCATCAGAGAGTTAGTTATCCACTTCTCTAGGTTCCAAAAGCAGTTTGTTTAATACTCTATTTTAGCACAAGTTATACTGGGCTGGCATTACCTGACTCTGTGTCTGCCACTTCAACTAGACTCCACTAGAATTGCTTGAAGGTAGAGAAAATCACCTATGTTTATATCCTTAGCACCAGCACAGCACACAATTCGTAATAGGTGCTCGATATATGGCTAAGGAATGATGGAAGTAGCTAGCTGACGGATAAACAATGTAAATATAAAAATATAAAAGTCATCTGCTTAAAGGAACTATGAAGCTGTCAGTGAATACAATTTCCAAGGAAGAAACTTATTTAGAAATAAGAAGCGAGCTAAGTATAGGAGCACGGGGATAGATTCCTTAGGGGGTTCTACAGTTTGGTTTGTTTGACCCCTCCAAATCTTATGTTGAAATTTGATGCCCAGTGTCGGAGGTGGGGCTTCACAGGAGGTGTTTGGGTCGTGAGGGCAGGTCCCTCATCAGTACATCAATGCCCTCCCTGGGAGTTGGGGGTGGGGACCTCAGTGAGTTCTCCCTCTATTAGTTCCTATGAGAGTTTTCCCAAGAACCGGTTGTTAAAAAGAGTCTGGCACCTTCCTCTCTCTCTCTCTTGCCTCCTCTCTCGCCACGCGATCTCTGCACGTGCCCAGTGCCCCTTCACCTTCCACCACCAGGGGAAGCTCCCTGAAGCCCTCCCCAGAAGCAGATGCTGGCACCATGCTTCTTGTACAGCCTGCGGAACCGTGAACCAAAAACGTCTTTTCTTTATAAATTACCCAGTCTCAGATATTCCTTTACAGCAACACAGACTAAGACGGGGAGTGCAGAAGAAAGAAATGCTAATAAAAGGAAAAGTAAATGAGCCAAAGCCTCATAGAAGATGGATGCTGTTCCTAATGAAGGAGAACACACTCCAATCAAAGATTGAAAAAAGGTACTGACGTTTAAGTGAATGGAGATAAATAATACACCACTAAATTTCAAAGCCAAACTTAGTTGAGAAAATTCAGGTTTATTCCACCAAGAACAGAAATAAGAGCAATGAGTAAAAGCACTTAATAGGTGAAGAAGGCAAGGACAGGGGAACAATCTATTCTTGTTATTTATGTGCTGTACGGAGGCTGCACAAAACCAAGTTCAGGCTGGGTGCGTATCTCAAGGCAGAGAAGTTGAAAATATTAAGAGGATTAAGAAGCTAATTTTAAAGCATGATGAATAACAGGAACGTTAGCACAGTGCTACTGATGAGGAGGTGAAGAGGATAAATGAAGCTCTCAAGGGCATTTTTCACAGGGAATAATGACTATGTCAGGACAACCGACTTCTTGGGAAGTTTGCATTACTCTAGGGCCACATAGACTTACCCCAGGCTGCCAGGCCGGAGGACTCAGAGGACCCTGGTTCCCGGGGATGTCCAGATGTTTCATTTGGGATACCTAGTGCCTTGCTGAAGGAGTGGGTCTAAGTATTAGTGCTAGACCATCTGAATTTCAAATTTCATTCCAAGAAGTCCTAGTATTTCTGGAGAGTTTAAGTGCATTCCCAGAATAAGCATACGAAGGAACTTAATGTGGCCTTCTTATTTCCAAAGGAGAAGACGGGGGTCCCAAGAGTCAAGTGGCTTGTCTAAGGTCGTGCTATTGGTTACAGTAGACCAGACCAAGACTAAAACCCAGATCTCCAGATGATCAGTCCTATAGTGTTTGTGTTTGACACTTTTCAATCTTGTGGGGGACAGGGGAAAGAAAAAGGCATAAAAGAAAGGAAAGAGACAGGAGACCAAGCTCTTTCTCCTCCAACCAAAGGCCTGGCCTTTTACCCACAGCTCTAGCTGAGCCCTTTCTCTTCCTCGGTGCACTATGGAGCCACTGGCCACAGGGTCTTCCTTTTGCTCAGGCTGGTCTTGAACTCCTGACCTCAAGTGATCCTCCCGCCTCGGCCTCCCAGAGTGCTAGGATTTCAGACATCGGCCACTATGCCCAGCCCCTCCTTATACATTTCTAAATCTACTTGTATACATTTTTTTTAGTCTACTTCGTCATACATTTTCTAATTTAATTGTGGGTACCTTACTGTTTCATTGTTTTCACTGTTATTGAATTATCTTATTTGAAATCCTATTGTCTTAGACAGCTTCAGTTTTTGCCACCTCTTTGATTTTTTGAGATTATACTGAACTTTCTTCTCCAGTCACTGAAGACCTAAGTTGATTACGCAGTATGAACGATATTGGGTATCGCATTTATCGTGGTTCAGGTGCTTTTCTAAATGGTTCATGTTCATTAACTCACTATTTCACATAATTCACTGAGGTGAGCACCCTTATCTTCTCTATTTTGCAGAGCAGGAAGCTAAGGTACAAAAGAGGAAGGTAACTAACCCAAGACCATACAGCCAATTAGTGGCAAGAGGCTGGTGCCAGGGCCTGCCAGCTACCCACTCTGCAACATCCTTCCAAAGCCCTGCGTCTGATGCTGCTGGAATCTGGGTTCATCCCTTTTACTCACAATCAACTTTTATGGGCCCCAGACAACCTCCGATAAAAAAATTGCTCACACTTACACAGACTTATGCAGAACTTACTAAGTGCAAGGCACCATCTTAAGAGCTATGTAAGTATTATTAGTTCATTTAACCTCAAAACAATCTCACAAGGTAGGTGGGACTATTATCATCACACTCACTTTACATGTGAGAAAACTAAAGCACAGAAAGCTTAAGCAACTCGCCTGAGGTTACGCAGCAAACAAGGA
>CAUYSK010066638.1:0-113822 GCA_963575035.1 Avahi laniger
GTCCCCCGCTGAATCTGCACCGATTCCCCTCGCTGTTTTTGTGGGAGAGCGCTCCGATTGTGTGTAGCAGACCGGGATCTACGTCTCCCTCTCTGGAAGCAGGGATCCGGGAGGCTACCCTAACTCCGCCATTTTTCCAGCGTATTCTGTCTTCTTTTGAAAAGTTTCTGTTCATTTCCTTTACCCATTTGTTGATGGGGTTATTTGATTTTTTCTTGTTGATTTTTTTGAGTTCTAGATAGATTCTGGTTATCATCCCTTTATCAGATGTGTAGAGAGCAAATATTTTTTCCCATTCTGTCTATTCACTCTAATGATAGTTTCCTTGGCAGTGAAGAAGCTTTTTAATTTGATTAGATCCCACTTATTTATTTTTGTTGCTGCGGCGATTGCTTTGGGGTTCTCCTTCAAGAATTCCTTGCCTAGGCCGATGTTTGAGAGGGTCTTCCCAACGTCTTCATTTAGAATTCTTAAGGTTTCATGCCTTAGGTTTAAGTCTGTTATCCACCTTGAGTTGATTTTTGTGAGAGGTGAGCAGAATTCTTTTCTGAAGGATCGAGGGAGTAATCATTTTCTTACCTTTCCAGCTTCTAGGAGCTTCCTCCTTCCATCTTCACAGCCGACAATGGCCGGTCAAATTTTCCTCTAACTCTGAAACTGACTCTTCTGCTTCCCTCTTCTACTTTTAAAGATTCTTGTGATTACATTGACCCTACTCAGATAATCTGGGATAATCTCTCCATCTCAAGGTTGGCTAATTATCCACCTAGCACACTGTGTTAAACAAAATTAAATAGAAATATCTCAAGCAGGACTTCAATAAACTTTTAGTATCCAAAGAACAATATGAATTTATAAGAGAACTACAGGATATAGTGTTTTTCAAATCTATTTCATTACAGAATTTTTTAAATGAGGAATATTTATTAACAGTGTTTCAAGGAATAGAATCTGAAAAATGCCACTGAAAGGAGTAATCTTTTCAATTAAAGACCATGATAATGGTAGAATGGTCTCTAAATAGCATATGTAAATTGTTTGGCAGGTACTTACAGGGTCCTGCTGAGTTCTTGTTCCTTTAAAAAGAAACGCATGGAGCAGGTAGAAATGAGCTAGCCACATGAAAAGACTATTGAGCTTATTTTGTCTGTGTTATGTATATGATCAGGGACATGCCCCTGCCTCGGCCCCATACTCCCAGCTCATTATTAGAATAGTCATGGGACACTGTAGTTATAAGGTAACTTTGAGAGAATCTAATATAAAGTTCTGGGGTATTAGTTTGTCCTATGTTATGTAGCTACTGTGCATTAAAGGACAGACTAGTTTTCCATATTCCCAAGTAAATATTCTTCACAGGCTGTAAAGCGGCATCTTCCTAAAACGTAAAAAGCCTAGTCATTTACGTTGTTTGTAATGACACCTAAGATAAGATCTTTGTCCTTTCTATGGATTAAGAATTAAAGGCTTTTATTAAAAAAAAGTATAATATCATGCTATTGATTTCCTCCCTCAGAAATATCCTAGTAACTCACATGGACACTTCATATCTGGCTTCCTTGCTCACATAGACTCTCTAGCAAAAAGACGATTAAGTCCCCTCCCTGACTGCTATGGTTTCAAACGTTTATGTGTTGGAAACTTAATTGCCATTGTAACGGTATTAAGAGTTGTGACCTTTAAGAGGTGATTAGGCCATGAAGGCTCTGCCCTCATAAATGAATTAATGCCATTATCTTGGGAGTGGTTTAGTTATCGTGGGAGTGAATTCCTGATAAAAGGTTGAGTTTGGTCTCATTTCTCTCTGTCTCATGTGCTCACTTGCCCTTCCACCCAGTTATGACACAGTAAGAAGATCCTTATCAATGCAGTTCCTTGATCTTGGGCTTCCCAGCCTCCAGAACCAAGAGCCAAATAAAACTATTTTGTCTGTAAATTACCCCATCTGTGGTATTCTGTTATAGTAGCAGAAAATGGACTAAGGTACTGACCTTCCCACCAGAGTTGTTTCTGTTGGACCTGTCCTTCATGAAGCAAGGAACAAAAAAGGTGCGGCAAAAGGATGAGATTAGACAGAGGTGGGGATGTGGGAAGTCTGCATACAAAAAATGTCAATAAGGGGACCATTTATTTCTGAGGACTGGAGGAAAGGATAAATGATTTTGTATGTTGCTTCCCAGTTCGAGTGAAAAATTAATCTGCTGTTGATATCAACAAATATCTGCACAATGTAGCTGCAAGAGTGAGGCCCATGCCCATTTGGTTCCCTAACAAAGATTTTGTGGTGGATTTGAAATCTTTTAATGTTGCTAGAAAATCAACTTATAAACTAAACATATTTTAGTAATATATTTTTCAGGTCTATAATCTGTCTTATTGGTTGTTGATAACTAGGCCTTCTGCAAGGAAGAATGATTAATCATAATATTAATGTTTACATTGGAACTAAAGTGAGAAATATTCAGGAAGTAACAGCCATTCAGAAGTTGAGGGAGATGGTTAATTTTTGGTTAATTCTTTTTTTTTTTTTTGAGACAGAGTCTCACTCTGTTGCCTGGGCTACAGTGCCGTGGCATCAGCCTAGCTCACAGCAACCTCAAACTCCTGGGCTCAAGCGATCCTTCTGCCTCAGCCTCCCCAGTAGCTGGGACTACAGACATGTGCCACCATGCCTGGCTAATTTTTTCTATATATTTTTAGCTGTCCAATTAATTTCTTTCTATTTTTGGTAGAGACGGGGTCTCGCTCTTGCTCCGGGTGGTCTCGAACTCCTGAGCTCAAATGATCCGCCCGCCTCGGCTTCCCAGAGTGATAGGATTACAGGCGTGAGCCACCACGCCCGGACTAATTCTTGGTTAATTCTTATTCTTGGAATCATAAAAATATGCAAACTATTCTATTCTTTGAGTATTTTTTTATAAACTGACAAATAAAAGTAATACTGACCTTGTGAAAGCACCCACACTCATTCACGTTAATTTTACAGAATTTGGAGTTTGTGTAATTAGGTTAAACATGTGAATGCAGAGGGATTGGTCTATTTTCTAAACATGGCCTGAATCCTCCTCTCACTCACTAGAACCAAGTCAGCGTGGCCTTCCACGAGATTCCAGGAGAGGGGGCCAACTCCAGTGAGGTTGGAGGATAAAGGCTGCAGTAGTGTAAAGACCCTGGGACAAGAAATCTGAAGGTGACCCCTGAGTGAAGGTCTACCTCTAACCTTAGCAAACATTCTAAAAATATTGATTTCTCATCAGTAAAATGATGGGGCTACACTAATCAACCTCTAAAATCTCTGCCTCTGTGAAATAGAGGAAGTGTTGGTCAAGAAGAGATGAAAATCAGAGATAGCTCCTCTGATAGATTTCCAGTCTCCCCTCCAAACAGCTCATCTCACCAAGCGTGAATGGCCTGGAGATAAGGACGGGAGGTAAGCCAGGGATTCAGGATGCCTCCTGTGTCCTGGCTGAGAATGAAGGACAGGGAAGGGACTGAATGTGATGTCCTAGAAGGATAGATGGCAGCTCTTGAAGGCCAGAGTAAGCAATGTGCTGTATTGATCAGAATTGTTGGTTTCAAATGGTAAAACTTCAATTCAAAGTGATTTAAGAACAGGGAGAGAGAAAGTAAGAAAGAGGGAATTTGGTTTATAAAACTGAGAAGGCCATTCATTCAATAGTCTCAAGGATATTGTCATCTCATATGATACTGTCAAGACCTCCTCTCACCTTTTCTTGAATCTGCTTGTGTGTCTCATTCATTCTGTTCTATATCTGGACCTTTTCCATTTGGTAGAGTGAGAGGAGAACAAGGTCACAGACAAATATAGGCACATGACATCCCAACTCAGCATTCTCGAAGGAAAGATAGGTATTCTCTCTTCCTCTACCAATAGAGTAAAAACTCAAGGAAGCATTTTTAATAACCCTGCTTGGTTTATGGGCCTAGGCCTTAGAGCTGTGACAAAAGACAAGGGGTGCCATGAATGTCCAGGCTTAATACAATCCCCATACTTTGTGGTCAGGAAGTGTACGATACTATTATTGGTGGTTCCTCTAGGATCAGAGGGAAAGGAGCAGTTCACCAAAGAATAAAGAGAAGAGGTGGTGATGGGGATTCTGGGTAAATACTAGCAGGAGCTTAATTGTTCATAGGATACAAGAGCTCAGGCATTGGGTGGAGAAAGAGTTCCAGTGCACTGATCACCCCTCAGTGTGCATCTGTGGGAGTTTCTTTTCCCCTTTGAGAAAAGCACCCATGTTTATAGCAGAGGGAGTAAGGCTAGGAACCTGGAGGTCTGGCCCTGACACTGACAGATCATGCAGAAATCATCTAAACTTTCTGAGTTTCATTCCTAATTTGAAAAGGTTAGTAAAAGTGATTTTTAAGATCTCTTCCAATGAGAACACTCCATGAGTTTCCAAGTTAGCCTGATATCAAATGCATAAAAATATATATGTGATGAGTAGCCCCTATCCCACAATCATGGTGAAATAGCTCTACCTATAGGTGTACCTCCCTCCTGATTGATCCTGGCCTAGAGCTGGTGGTAGCATTTACTGACATTCGCTAAGCACCAGGCATTAGACTGGGGATTTTATATGCATATATTTTCTCCAATTCTTACATCTCTCCAAAGTATATAGTATTATTTCAGTTTTGGAGTTGAGAAAATTGATTCTCAGAAAAGCTAAATAATTGTCCAATGTAACATAGTTGCTATAAAGTACATGTTCATATTCTTCCTTTATCCTGTCCACTGTCCTGCTATGGTACCAGTGAATCCTATTTAAATGATAAAGTCAATTGTCTATGTTTAATAACCTGCTTTTCAAGCTTGATGTGTCATGAGTATTTTCCTGTGTCAATGAACACATTGACATCATTTTATGGCTAAATAGATTTCTAGTATACAAGTATATCAAAATTACTTAATCACTTATTTTCAGATATGTAGTTTGTAAATTTCCACTTTTATAAAAATGGTACTGAAATGAATATCTTAGCCATTAAAATCTTTTGAGTACCTTTCAATCATTTCTTCATGTTGAATTCTGAAAAGTCACTATAAAAAAGAGTATATGCTTGGATGCACATTGCTAAGCTGATAGTCCCCCCAAAGATCGTACCAATCTATTATGTAAACAATGCATGAGAGTATCTATTTCCCCACATTTATTGCCAATACTGAATGTTAAGATCTTTTGTACTATTTTCCAGTTTTATGGATGTTATATAATATCTGATGTTTAATTGTATTATTTTGATTACTCATGAAGCCGATAATTTTTTCCTATGCTTATAGCCTATTTCTGTTACTTATTGTGAATTTCTTGTTCATATTCTTAGCCCAAGTGTCATAGACCCTAAACCTTGTCTTTTATTCATGTTCACATTGCAAACTGAAGCACTGAAAGGCATTCTTTCTTTGAGCTATTAATACAATTTTGATGTTGAAATCTTTGGGAGCCATATTAACATAAGAATAAACTGCTTTGGGTACTTTTGAACACTTCTAATTTTTCAAAGATTTAGGAGGCATGGGATAGCTGAGATCTGAGATACACAGATGATAATCACATAAGGTATAATATAAGCACAGGGAGAGGGGTGAAAAAATTCTAATTTAGTAGGTGTTTTAAATGCTGTTGGGACCCCTCCTTATCACATTTACTGGGTAGCAGCTACTGTGTGTGTTAGTTGCCACTTTATTAAGAAAAATGCCTTCCGTTGACAGAAGCCACATTGCTGGGAAGATTATGCACTAACCCTCAAGCCAGCCTACAGCCAGAACTAATTGATCTGGGGGTACAAAGACTGAGCCCTTTGTCTTGTGAAGAGAAAGTTTTGTGGTGTGTTTCATGCTCTAGGGCATCCACCCACCACCAGTGGCTCAGGTCAAGGTGTGACTTTTCTAAGACAAGAGCTTGCTGAGCTCTTTCCCTTTTACCATCCTACTTCCCTCACTCCAAGGTTCCTCCTAAGAGCGCCTCCACCATAATGATGTGCACCTGGTTTCCTGCCTCAGGCTCTTCTAGGAAACTCAGTGAAAGAGAGCAGGGGTTTGCGAGACTTCATGGAAGCAGTCACCTTTCTGCTGAGCCTTGTTAATGGGTGGACAGTTAACATTTAATGGGTGGGAAAGATAGGAACATTTCATGCAGATAAAATGGGTAAAGGGCCTGGGCATGGTGGCTCATGCCCATAAGCCCAGTAATTTGGGAGGCTGAGGCAGTAGAATCACCTGAGATCAGGAGTTCAAGTCCAGCCTGGATAACATAGTGCGACCCTATCTCTAAAAAATAAAAAATTAAATTAAATTAAAAATTAGCAGGGTGTGGTGGCACACACTTGTAGTCCTAGCTATGCAGGAGGCTGAGGTGGGAGGATCGCTTGAGTCCAGCAGTTTGAGATTGCAGTGAGCTGTGATGATGCCACTGTACTTCAGCCTGTGTGACAGAGTGAGACCTTGGCTCTAAAATGAATAAATAAATAAATGGGTCAAGAAAGGCACTGAGGCATGCTTGGGAACAATCAGATGCCTTCATGTACTAGAATACAAGAAACTTAGAGGATTAAAGGAAGAAGTGATCCTTAGACATAAGGACTTAAGACGACCAGTGAGGAAGCTAATGTATTAATAGTAATCTCATTTAGGGATGACAAGTGCCTGGGCTTCAGCCGTAACAGCCAGAATCCAAGTTCCTAACAACACTTCAGTAATTAATATTGAGTCTTGGGAAATTATGTATATTAATGGGTAAAGATAGACTAAATATGGTTAAATATGTTTTTGTATGCTATAGAAAGAGAGTATGGGCTCATATTTCCATTTAAAAACACTCTAACCTGCAGCAAAACCGCATTATTCATCACTGGAACTTTACCAAATGAGTCGTCAAAAAGAGCATAAAATGAAAGTAAAGAAGGAAAAGAACTTGCCAACTCAGCAAGACTTGACAGGTGTTCGTGGATTAGTTTAATTGATTGACCACACGGTTAATGAATTAAGACAGTATCCTGTTTGGAATGAAGTGCACTTGCTGTCAAAGTTATGAGGGGTGGTGATGAGGAGAAACGGAAGTATAATTGAAGTTGAGATAAAAAGCAATGAAAAACTCTAGAAAAAGAAAAAATTAAAGATAGTAATCAGCAAACGGAAAGTACAGCAATTTAGATGACCATCCACAGTAAGATAAAATAAGAATCTAAGACCTGTACATTTTGTAGGGCTTCAAGTATATGACCTTGAAATCTTTTAAAGAAAACTATTTGAAAATGATGATGAAAGTGGCAGCTAATGGACTGAAGATATATTTACCACTCACCACACCCTGAGCAAGCACTCTGAGACAAGCTCTACCTTCAGAAGTTAAAAATATTCATATTTTTCGAGAAACTATTACTTTAATAACACAAATACCTCCTAATAGGCTTACTAAAATACTCTGATAATGCGCAGCAGAATGCAGGGAGGAACATCTAGCCCAAGAATCTTGGGGCACAGTAAATCCAACTTGCTTTGTATGTCCTTGCACTTCTTCAGCCTCTGTAGCTAAGTCAAAATATACACGATTCTATCATTTCAGTTTTTGCAAAAGTGAGATAGCGTAAGGGAAAATACGTGATCTTAAACCCTGGTCCTGGTTCCGTTTCCATCACTAACCAACTGTGTTACCGTGCAAAACTTATAACATTTCTGGACCTCTGTTCTCTTACCTGTGAAATGAAAGGGGCTGCACGAGAGTTTGAATCCAACCCTAAAATGCTATTCCTCTATTTTGAAGCCCACAGTAATTATTCTTAGACACTAAAGTGACAAAGCGGGATGACTTAGTGTGTATTAAATAGCAATCAGCTCTACTGATGGCTATGTCAACTGGTTTGACTTAACGGTATTTTATATAAGTATAATTTTTATTGCTACTGAGGACTACTTCTTTTCTCCTGGATCTGACTTGGCATCAATCCCACCAATGATGCATCATTAGATTTTTTTTCTGTAATTATTAAATAACCAATTAATCCCTAAGGCTGTGTAGTCTAGTGGAAAGAACATGGCATTGTGGGAAAGAGGCCCTGAAATCCAATTCCTCCCTTATTATATTGAATTTCATGGACCTTAGGAAAGTTGTTTAACTCTGAGTGGCTGACTTGACTTTTCTTCTTCATAATACTATGAGAGCTCGATGATATGAAAGACAGAGCACTGAAAAGTGCTATATGTGGTAAACATAAATCTTAGGGCACAAACTGAACTTTTCCAAGATACAATATATTTTGTTTCTACAACTAAATTTAATTTCTGTTTTTAGTTCTAATTCCACTAGATATGGTCAATTAATCTCAGTCAATTTAGGTCTTTCCCCATTTTAGTTGTATTTGTGCCCAGAGTCCCAAAAGGGCTAAATAGTGCTAAGACATTGAGGTCATCTTCATTTGCCCTGTTGACATCCAACATGACTGCCCCTCCCAACTGGTCTCTCGTTGTTAGTTCTTCCAAGTCACTGCTGGGTCTTCCTCTTCATAACTGCACGGGCCTCTCCAGGTCTGGCAAAACTTGCAAAACAGAAAGAACAAAAGCAGCCACAGAGGTAAAAGAATTAACATCAAGAAATATTATGGAAGTCAAGGGAGGAGAAAATGCCAAGAAAATGGTAGCCAGTGGCTTTAAGTGACTCAGGCATCTAAGAGTAAGGGGAGACCAAAATGGAGCTACAGATAGCTTTTGCAATAATAATTTTCACTGAGTGGCAGATATACAATCTTAATTAAAGAAGTACAGATGAATTACTACTAGTAAATATGACAATTTAAAAAAAGTTTTTTTTTCTAAAAATACATGATTATATCTTGACCTTGAAAGGGGGAATGTTGGTCAAAGGATACAAAACTTCAGTTAGACAGGAGGGATAGGTCTGGTGATCTGTTGCACAGCATGGTGACTATAGTCAATAATACAGTGTATTTCAAAGAAAAAAATAAAAGAGTGAATTTTAAATGTTCTCAGCATAAATGACAAATATTTGAGGTGATGGATATTTTAATTAACCTGATTTGATTATTCCACATTGTATACATGTATCAAAACATCACATTGTTCCCCATAAATATATACAATTGATATTTGCCAATTAAAAATAAAATAACTTTAAAAAATTAAAAACTATTAATAAAATAGGTTAGACACAGACTGAAATAAAAATATTAGAAAATATATCTGACAAAGAAATGGTATCATGATAGACAACAAATTTCTATAAATCAATAATAATAAGACAAACAACTGAACAAATAATAAGTGAAAGACACTTCACAGAAGAAGATATACAATAAACATGTGAAAGGGTAACATAGTCATTTAGGAAATAAAAATTAAAACCACAATTGAATACCATTACATACACTCTAGAGTAGCTAAAATGTCAAAAGATCAACACTATCACATGTTGGTGAGCAAATGAAATTCTCACATCTTTCTGGTTGCTTCTTTGATGATCTGTTTGGAAGTGACATGTAAAATATTTAAGAAAAAAATTCACAAAAAATATATAACAATATTCACAGAAATCTTTTTTGTAATAGCCCCAAATGGGAAACAACTCTAATATACATCAACAGAAAAATATAGAAATTGTGATATATTCATACAATGGAATATTACTCTTTACCAAAAAAATGAACTATTGATACATGAAATAACTTGGATAAATGTCAGAATCATGTTAAGCAAAAGAAACTAAATACACACATAGACACACACACACACACACACACACACATTATGATTCCATGGTATAAAATTAAGGACACACAAAACTAATCTATGGTGATACGAACAAAGGAAGGAAAAGTTGAGAAGGATGACTGCAAAGGAGCCTCGTGGAATTTAGGGGCTCCTTTGATGATAATTATGTTTAATTTTGGGTGTTGGTAACATGAATATATTTAACCATGAAGGCTCAATGGATTTTCAATATGATCATTGCATCATGGTAAAGTAAATTAATATTGCTTTTTAAAAAGAGGGAACAAACAGCAAATACCAGGTCATTTGCAAAGAAACTGGGGTCACTCATGCATTACTGGTAGGAATGCAAAATATCACCACACTCGGGAAAATAGTTCAGCAGTTTCTTTTGAAACTAAACATACACTTACTATTTTACCCAGCAATCAGATTCCTGGGCATTTGTCTCAGGGAAATGAAACTTATGTTTACACAGAAAACCTATGCATTAAAGTTTATAGCAGCTTTATTCATAATAGCCAAAAACTAGAAACAATCCAAATGTCCTTCAATGAATAAATGCTCTAATAAACTATAGTACATTCACACCAAAGAAAACTACTCAGCAATAAAAATGAACTATTGATGCATGCAACTACTTTGGTGGATCTCAGATGAATTATGTGAAGTGAAAAAAGCCAATCTCAAAGGTTACATACTGTTTAATTCCATTTATGTGGTCTATTGATACAGCAGCTTTGGTGGGTCTCGAGAGAATTATGCTGAGTATAAAAAAAAGCCAATTTCTTTCCCCACGAGGTTCTCAGAATTAAGGCAGACAAGCATTTATTACTTAGGCAGAAAACTGCAAAATTTTATGTATAGAATCTCAAATCCCAAGGGAAAAAACCGCAAAGATAATAATATCATAGGCTTTCCAGAAAACTTACAGCTTAATTATCTTATATCGCAGTTCATAGTAAATAAGGTTACATATATCTTCAGAGCTTCTAATCTGCTTTTTCTGTCCCTAGTACTTAAATAAGAGTTGAAAAACAAGGATTGCCAAATATGAGGAAAGTCTCTAACACAAAAGATAGGGTCTAAAGCAAATAGAAAACAAAAGGAAATTGGAGGAAAACATGGCTGCTAAGAGAAGAGAATGTCTCACATATAAATGCACCAATATACTCTGAAACATAATAGAATAAATTGAGTACATGAAATAAGAACTGGATGCTTTCAAAAAGGAGCATTCAAAGAATAAGAAAGAAACCTTCGGTACAAAAAACATGATAGCAGAAATAAAAACGTCAAGAGAAAGGTTGGTCCTTGATCTTATGTTAAAAGACAAAGAAATCAAAATAGAAAAATAAGGGAGAAAAGAGAAGAAATTGAAGGTTGAATTCATCCAACAGGTCCAGAAAAAGAGATTAGAGAAAATGTAGGGTAGGAAACTATCGATAAAATAATTCAAGTAGAAGGTAAACATTTCTTTATTGTGACATTTTATAATGTGCACTTAAAGAAAAAATAATTATATGGCAAGAATTTGTGAGAAATAAGCACATTGCAGAAAGCAAAATGTGAAATGTTGTGTTTTGAGCATATTAAGGTAACAAAATATACCCTATCATTTCTTAGAAATGTACTGTCATCATTATCAGTCTAAAACTGTTGGGTAGGAAGTAGAGGGAGATTCTTTCTTCTCAATGTTATACTTTTGTTTTTTTAAAAAAAGCATTTCTGTTTCAAGTTTTAACCACAATTTAATTTCAAGGAATTGAACAAGTTACAATAGTGAAATCTAACAACTGGTCTTGGCATTTTATTTTATAGAAAGTTCTATTTTTAAGGACAAAAAGTACTACCTAGATTTCAGCTTGAAAATATACGCCAGGCTGCTGATAGCTCTGTTTCTTTTGGAGGGCTTATGTTGCTCTCCATTCATAAATAAATAAATAAATAAATTAATTAATTCTTTGATATTCAGAATTCTTCCAATGACTCTCATGGGACCTGTTGACATTCTACTATTCAGAGATGATTACATGGGAATGGTGGGTAGGTTCCATTTCAGTACCTCCTCTCCCCTCCACACCCATAGGTCAGATGGCTTCAAAGGAGACAAAGCTATTCACAGTCATGATGAAGGGATGTGAGTTCGTATGAGAGATCAGGGTCTTAGTAAGGCAGATCTTGTAAATGTCTTCATTTTATCACATACAATAACATTTAGATCTGATTTTTTGAAACAAATTGTTCATATGCAGCCAAGAATCTGTTCTGTCTTATGCTCTGAATTACTTTTCTTGAACAAACATTCCCAGAAAATGCATGCATGGTTCTTTCCTGTTTGAAGAGGCAGCAATGTACAAAGAGCAAAACCCAAGAAAACCAGTTACCTTGATTGATGATAGGTTTAGGGTTTAAAGTGGTAGACTCATGTCATTCTCCCTCTTCAAACCCCTTTGTCTTTAATTTTTTCTCTGCCTTTTTCTCATCCTATTTACTCTCTGTTCCCCCAAGCACAACTTCTTGTAGACTGTTTCTCTTAGATGTGGCATATATAATAATATACAGAGGCAGTAAGCATTTATTCAAAAAATATTGTTTCTATTATATGCCATGCACTGTGCTGGGAATTGTAAACACAATGTTAATCCAGAAACAGTTTTCGTGGGGTTTATAATTTAATGTGGTAAAACCTGAAATTTCTATGTTATTGATAAACCTTTCCCTCCATCACTCTCCTCTGCATACATATTTATCACCCACCATCCTCTCCTGTCACATATACATACACAGGATGGGGACATAGCCAATATAATTTTAATTGATAGATTCAGAAATCAGTAATGCAGACACTGTCAAAATGCTAAATATAGGTGTTTAGCCTCCCCATTCACAATCAACAACAAAAAGAAAATTAAAAATTTAAGATTATCCAACCAAATGAGTTTATTCTAAGGACCCAAGTTGGCTATCAGATTAGGTATGTCTAGTATTAAGAGAAAGGTATGCAAAACACCTGTTCAAATTCCTTAGCACCTGTGTGTCCCCAGGCCTTACCGGTATGAGTGTGATAGAGGTCATATTTATAGAACAACATTTTCTAATTCTTTCCTCACCTATTATTGAATGTCTTCCAAGACTTCTTAAAATATTTTCCCAAGCACTCCTGCATGCCCCCTGGAGATTTCCCACTGGTATTGTTAAATATGGCTCTCTTAGCTACCACTTCCTCCTCTCTTGCTCTGGCTTCAGCTCTGGCTACATGTGGCAACGTCAGCAATCCCCACAATCTCTGTGAAGCCTGGACAATGTGCAATTTAACTGAAGCTGCCTCTGGTGATATCCTTTGTTAATATCTGCTGAAGTCATGCTGTGCTCATGTTGTGCCTGGCTGAAGCTGCCAAATCTCTAACGTGGCTGGTGCTTTCTCCTGCTGATTGCCCAGTGTCCTCAATGGAGCAGTGGCGTTCTCTGTTCTCTACTGCAGCACATAAAACAGACAGCTTCTCCTGCGTTGTTCTCTGCTGAATATACCTTGTTAGAAGTTCAGAATGCTGCAACACACAAGACAAAAAAGAAATAAAGTACTAATTTATTTATATGGGAATCTCTAAAATGCTGGGCTTTGGATAAGCATAGATGGAAACCATAGTTGAGAGGCCAAAGCTGAGCCTCTTACCTCCTGTTCTACACCTAGATCTTAGAGCCTGCATGCTCAGGCATACACACAGAGGTGTGACAGGGTCTTCAAGACTGACTTCATTATCATTTACACAAACAGTCCTGCCTCATACACCCAGTCATACACAGAACAGAGAAATCTGAGAGTAGGATGAGGTGAAGCTAATCATGATGAGGGCTGTGGTATGGAAGACTTGTCCCAAAGATATAGCAAGAAATAAACTGAGAAAGCATGTGTGTATAGCACATCAATACATTCATTTTAAGTGGTATGACTTGCCCATTTCCTTCCTACCCTGTGCTCCTCTGACCTAGAGGATTCTTCACTTTTCATGGACTGCTGAGACAAAACTTTGGGCATGCTTCCATGAAAACCAAGAAGGAATTAGGGAGTTTCCTCTATGTGTACTATCAGGTATCCTTAATCTCATGCACCTTCTTTCCGTTACTTGCAGAGACCATAGTAAAGCAAAGTAAGAATAATGTTGGACCAATAAAAGGAATCATCTCTGCTAATCCTCAATCTAGACCTACCCTTTCTGTCTAGCTCATGAGACCTTCTTTAGAAGATGAACCGTAGACCCTCCCCAGGCTAAGTAAATGGAGACAAAAAGTGCCAGGAAATAGAAGAATGGAGAAGAAAGCATATCATGTGCGAACATCATGTGCACTAGTAGATAAATCTTAATGAACAAAATTCCACCCAGCAAAATTAGCCACTCCACCCCACCAACCCCACCTTAGCAGAAGAAAAACCAAAAGTGTTTTTCTACATTCCCTAGGGGGATATGAGGAATAAAAGTTTACTCAATCCTCGAGCTCATTATATCCTGAAATAGGAACTTGAGGATAGGGACAAATGTTTATCCCTACAGGTTTCAGAAGAGTAAATACCTATGTCTTCAATATCAGTCAGAAACTTGGAGAAACTTAACTCCCAGTTTCACTGGTAGCTGCCCTCTCTAAAATCAAGCCAACCCATACAGGAAGTATCTGAGTATGATATGCATATTATGTTTAAAATCCCCTCTTCCCTACCAATGCTTGGGTTTTTTTTTTTTTTTATTACACCAACGTACATGTTTCTTGACACTCTCTAACTTTTCAGGAAGATTCTTTCCCAAGAGCACGCTAATCATTCACACAGAGAGATTTCTGGTGAGGCCCCTCCAGCTTTCCCAACAGCCCTCAGTTCATCTTAATCTAGGGTGAGCACAACCTGGGTTCTGCTACAAAATCAAGATCTGTCATAAACTAGCTCTTGGTGATCTTTACACTCAGTCACCTATAGTTATCTTTTTGTCTAGCTTACCAAACTATTTGCATATTATATATATATACCTTTGTGTATATATATGTGTGTATATTCTATCCACAAATAAGTAGAGAAATATAGATATGTAGATACATAGATATATGGATAGATAGATAGATAGATGTCAAAAAGTTTCTTGCCGTAAAACAAACAACCAAAGCATTTGTGCCAAAGATTTCATAAAAATATAAACACTGCCATATGCACCCCTTGTCCTCTTTCACTAGAAAGTTTACTCTGAGGTTATTCTCAGAGTTCGCATAACTGTCAACTAGGGAGATGATTTTTGTGGGTCTAATTCAATATTCTGGGCTGTTACTTTAAAAGAATTTTAGTTTTTTTGCTTTTATTATGTAGTTAGTGAAACTTAGTAAAGACCTAGGTGTGTTGCCTCTGACCTGCACTATTTGCATATTGTCTTCAATGTGTCTGCAATTACTGTACTGTTATATTTCTGAAATTACAGGGTCTTAATTGCACTTACCAAAGTGAGATTTTTAAAAAACAAGCATTTTGATTAGCATTCTTTGCAAAAGAACAAAAGTACCCTACAATTAAAGGCTTTTCCCTAACTTACTTGAGATGAAGTAGAGTTTTAGAACACAGTGACAAAGTAAAGTTCTAAATAAACATAGAAGACACCAGCCTTGGCAAATGTTTTGCAAAGAAAAGTTTAAATCATTGAATTTAAATGGCAAACTCAGAAAATTGATTGTATTAAATAATGTTGGATCAGATAGTCTTTGTGATAAATTGCATCTTTTTTTTTTAATTTTCAGAATATTATGGAGGTACAAATGTTTTGGTTACATGGACTGCTTTTGTACTGCTTGAGACAAAGTTATGTGTGCCCATCTCCCAGATAGTGTACAATGTACCTGCTAGGTATGATTTCACCCATTCTCTTCCTCACCCCACCTATTTGATTTCCATTAAGTTTTATTTCCTATTGTCCACATGAGTGCCATTCGGTTAGTTCCAATTTAATAGTGAGTACATGTGGTGTTTGTGTTTCCATTCTTGCGATACTTCACTTAGGAGAATGGTCTCCATTTCCATCCAGATTGTTACAAAAGGTACTAATTCATTTTTTATGGCTGAGTACTACTCCATGGTATAAGTATTCTACATTTTATTAATCTAATCATGAATTGATGGGCACTTGGGTTGATTCCACATTTTTGTGATTGTGAATTGTGCTGCAATAAACATTCTACTGCAAGTGTCTTTTTGAAAAGATGACTTTTTTTTCCTTTGGTAAATAACCTGTAGTGGGATTACTGGATCAAATGGTAGGTTGGCTTTTAGTTCTTTGAGGAATCTCCATGTTATTTTCCTTAGAGGTTGCATTATTTGCAGTCCCACCAACAGTGTATAAGTGTTCCTTTCTCTTGCATCGATGCCAGCATCTGTTGTTTTGGGACTTTTGAAAAAAAAGCCATTCTCACCGGGATGAGGTGATATCTCACTGTGGTTTTAATTTGCATTTCTCTGATGATTAGTGACATTGGAGCATTTTTTTCATGTGTTTATTGGCCATTTCCTCTATCTTCTTTTTTGAGACAGAGTCTCGCTCTGTTGCCCGGGCTAGAGTGCCATGGTATCAGCCTAGATCACAGCAATCTCAAACTCTTGGGCTCCAGCAATCCTTCTGCCTCAGCCTCCCAAGTAGCTGGAACTACAGGCATGTGCAACCATGTCCATCTAATTTTTTCTATATAATTTTAGTTGTCCAGATAATTTCTTTCTAATTTTAGTAGAGATGGGGTCTCACTCTTGCTCAGGCTGGTCTCGAACTCCTGAGCTCAAACGATCTGTCCGCCTCAGCTTCCCAGAGTGCTAGGATTACAGGCGTGAGCCACCGCACCTGGCCACCCTCTATCTTCTTTTAAAAAGCTTCTGTTCATGTCTTTTGCCCTCTTTTTAATGGGTTTGTTTGATTTTTTCTTGCTTGAGTTCTTTGTAGATTCTAGTTATTAGCCCTTTATTAGATACATAGCATGTGAATATTTTCTCTCATTCTTTTAAGTTGTCTATTCACTTTGTTGAGTGTTTCCTTGGCTGTGCAGAAGCTTTTTAATTTAATCAAGTCCCATTATTTATTTTTGTTGTTGCCGTGATTGCCATATGGTCTTCTTCATAAATTTTTTGCCTAGGCTGATATTTAGAGAAGTTTTTCCAAATTTTTTTTTTAGAATTGTTATGATTTAATGTCTTAGGTTTAAGTCTGTTATTCCATCTTGAATTAATTTTAGTGAGTGGTGAGATATTGATCCTATTTCAATTTTCTACATGTGGCTATCCAAATTCCCCACCATTTATTGAATAGGGATTCTTTCCCCCAATATATATTGTTGTCTGCTTTATCAAAGATGAGATGGCAAGATGAGGAAGGTTTCATATCTGGGTTCTCTGTTCCAATGGTTTATGTTTATTTTTGTGCCAGTACCATGCTATTTTGGTTATTATAACCTTGTAGTACAGCTTAAAATATGGTAGAGTGATGCCTCCAGATTTGTTCCTTTTGCTTAAAATTGCCTTGGCTATTTAGGCTCTTTTCTGTTTCCAAACAAAGCATAGAATTATTTTTTCTAGATCTGTGAAAAATGATATTGGTATTTTAATGGGGATTACATTCAATCTGTAAATCATTTTGGGTAATATGGACATTTTAACAATGTTGATTCTACCAATCTACAAGCATGATATGTTTTTCCATTGTTTTATATTGTCTGTGATTTTCTTTCTCAATGTTTCAAAGTTCTCCTTGTAGAGATCTTTCAACTCCTTGGTTAAATATATTCCTAGGTATTTTATTTTCTTTGTTGCTATTGTGAAAGGTATTTAGTCTTTGGATTCTCAGCTTGACTGTTGTTGGTGTATAGGAATGCTACTGATTTATGCACATTGATTTTATAACCTGAGACTTTGCTGAATTTATTTATCAATTCCAGCAGTTTTGTGGCAAAATCTTTGGGCTTTTCTAGATATGAGTATATCATCAGGAAAGAGTGATAGTTTGACCTCTTCTTTCCCCATTTGGATATCCTTGATTTTCTTTTCTTGCCTGATTGCTCTGGCTAGGACTTCCAGCACTGTGTTGAATAGGAGGGGTGACAGGAGCAGCCTTGTCTGGATCTGGTTGTAAGTGGGAAAGCTTTCTATTTTTCTCCATTCAGTATAATGCTGGCTGTGGATTTGTTATGTATGGCTTTTATAATTTTGAGGTATGTTTTATCTATGCCTATTTTGTTAAGAGTTGTTATCATGAATTTTGTCAAGTGTTTTTTCTATGTTTCTTGAGAGGATCATATGGTCTTTCGTTTTGCTTCTATTTATGTGGTAAATTGAATTTATAGATTCATGTATGTTGAACCATTCTTGCATCTCTGGAATGAAGTCTCCTTGGTCACAGTGAATTATTTTTTTGGTGTGCAACTGAATTCAGTTTGCTGGAATTTTATTGAGAATTTTGGCATCTATATTCATAAGGGATATTGGTCTGTAGTTTTATTTTCTTGTGTCCTTTCCTGGCTTTGGTAACAAGGTGAGATACTAAGGCAGAAAATCAATCACAATGTTGAGTAGTTGTAGTGATATCTGATATTAGACATCCTTTTGTGGGTGCCAACTTAATGGGAATTTTTCTAAAATTTCATCACTAAGATGTTTGAAGTAGCTTTTTGATTTAATATACTCTTAATCACATTTACTAAATTTTATAATAAATAAGTGGTATATTTTATTAAATACACTTTTGCATGTATTGAGATGATTCGTATTTTTTGGCTAATTTGTTAACGTAGTGAATTATAATAGACTTTCTAATTTATTCCTTGTTCACATATCTATGTGAAATCCTACCTTGTCACAATAAATTATGCTATTAAATACTTTTGAATTCGGTTATAAAGTTGAAGAGTAAAATTTTTTTGCTGCTGCTGAACCAAGCCCAGCAAATGTGTAAGATCAAATCTCTATAATGAATCTCCTATTATATATGTCTCCTAGGAGGTCTGCTTCTCTGATTCTACTCTAACTAATACAATTAGTCTCCATATGTCTTTATGCAAAGGCTCTATTAACATAAGGAATGTAATCATTGTGTCCCATATGACCCACAATACAGTGATTTTGTTAGGGTCAAACTCCTTGCAATTTGTGGAGCCAGGACTCACATCCACTACCTCCCAGTCCATATTCTTTCAGCAGCACTGTTATTGTCTTCTTTAATTGAGGGAAAACCAAGGTATCTCAGCTCATTAAAATGCCTTCCCTATAACATTGCCTTCCATGAAGTGTTAATAGTAATAGCCACGTTATTAATGACGTGGTTTCTGAGATACCATGAGGTATTTTCGTTGTCCTCTGGGTTACGCAGATGACCTAAATATTGTCTAGCGCTATCACAGCCATGTCAATCATGGCCAATGTGGAAGCAAAGTGAACACTTTGTCCTGCCACCTTTGTGAATAAACATGTATGTAATGTCCCAGAATGAGAAAAACCAAAAATAACAGGGTCACCCTGTCTAGTTCTGGTCCCTAAAATAAATGAATCCTTGAGAATTTCCTCTAAATGACTCACTCCCTAGCTAAATAACTATAACCCTGACTTTTACAAAGTTGATTTCTAAAGATGTATATGATAATTATGTGAGAATGTTGTTGTTTTCTATGAATTGATTAATATATTATAAACTGTAACCTTGGTAATTGCACAGTTTTTTCCACCTTAAATTTATGTTGAATTTTATATTTGAGAAGCTATTTCTGAAGTCT
Source organism: Avahi laniger (assembly GCA_963575035.1). Classification (NCBI taxonomy): domain Eukaryota; kingdom Metazoa; phylum Chordata; class Mammalia; order Primates; family Indriidae; genus Avahi; species Avahi laniger. Next base: position 19,523 of record CAUYSK010066638.1, read on the forward strand.
GACTTCCCTGCTAGAGTTCTTGTAAGTAAACCTCTTTTCAAAATCCTCTGATCTCTCAGTCTTCATCTCACATGAAGACATTTTTGTGTTTCCTAGAATGGAAATACACATGATAGTCAATAGGAGAAGTGAAAATGATAGTAGTGTTTTTTTCTTAGGTTGAGTCTATAGATATCACAAAGTGATATGCAAACTTGTCTACTGATGTTCCGTAATTTAATCTATAAAAAGACCCAGCCTAGGGAATTCATATTTTAACATGAATTTGGTGAGGGGATAAGAAAGGAAAATGGGACCAAGTTAAAGTATGAAGTTCGGTTTACTGCATATCATTTTATAGTGTTTAAAACATAGACTCTGTTGTTATACTTCCTGAGTTTAAATTTGAACTTTATAACTTACTATCTATAAGATTTTTAAAATTTTTATAATAAAATTTTATGTAAATGTTCTGTACTCAGAGTCTTATAACTAGGGAAATTATATAATAGTACCTATTTTACAGTGTTGTGGTGAGTATTAAATGAAATAATGTAAATATGCATGTTACCATTAAGCCTGGCACATAGTGAGTGCTTAATAAATTTTAATTATAATTATTAAGTTTTGTAGTATTCTGGAGATTATTTGAAGCCTCTCAGACTTTTTCCTTAGAAAAAGGTAAATACTGCTCTAGTTACTAGACCAGAAGAAGTGTTCAGCACACAGCTAGTGCCAAAGGCTAAAATTTAGGGGGACAAATTAAGTACATTAACTAATATTGCCTTAGGGAAAGGGAATTTGAGGGCGTGTCAAGGAAAAAAATCTCTGCAGGGAAAGTAAGAGGCTGTGGAAAACAAGCACGAAATCCTAGTCAAATAGGCCGGAGGCAGGATCAGATTTGTAATGGAGAAGAAACTGGTGAATCAGACAAGCATAGGTTTGAAATAAGAGTGGACTGGGGAAGAAGATAGGATGGTTGTAGGAAATATCTGAGATCAGTATACTTTTTGCCTTTATTGGATGATGGAATATGGTTTATGGATTGTCCAATTGCTTTGTAAATTTAGGGGCAATGTAGATTGGTACAGTTTGTAGGATATTTTTTTTTTTTTGAGACAGAGACTCAGTTTGTTGCCCTGGCTAGAGTGAGTGCCATGGTGTCAGCCTAGCTCACAGCAACCTCAAACTTCTGGGCTCAAGCAATTCTACTGCCTTAGCCTCCCAAGTAGCTGGGACTACAGGCATGCGCCACCATGCCCGGCTAATTTTTTCTATATATTTTTAGCTTTCCAATTAATTTCTTTCTATTTTTGGTAGAGATGGGGTCTCGCTCTTGCTCAGGCTGGTCTCGAACTCCTGAGCTCAAACAATCCGGCCGCCTGGGCCTCCCAGAGTGCTAGGATTACAGGCGTGAGCCACAGCGCCCGGCCAGTTTGTAGAATTTTTGAATGGGTGATGGAAATCCTCACATTGATAGGACATGGAAAAGAATTAATATTGAGCAATTGTGCTTTACATGTAGTAAGGTATTGTATTTCATTTTTGTTATAAACTTATGTATTATATATTGTATTCTCATTTTTTTAGACAAGAAAATGAAAGCTCATTGAAGGAAATGTATTATTCATGGCATTTTGATTGCACCTGACCAAAACCCAGCTTTAACTAGTTTAGGCAAAATAGGGAATTAGTTGCCATAAATACCCAAGCCAGGAAGAGGGTAGGGACAGTCCTTGTACCAGAGTTTTCTGGAACAAAGGAGAGTAGTGGTGCCAAGCCCCATTCTCTTACTCGCTCTTACTGTCCCTGCATTTTTCTGCATGTCAACTTCATTTTTACACATTGGCTTTTGCCATATGGCTGGGAACATGTTCCCTGGGAACTCTTTCTCTCACAGTTTTACTACCCAGGAGACATAGGCAATAACTTTGAGGGGTCTAATATGGGCTATGTGCCCATTCCTGGACCAATAAAAGTGGCAGGGAATTGGGTACTAAGATTAGTTGCCTCCACCACAGGAGCAAGTTTAAAGTGAGAAGAGAAAGGGTCTGCTCACTTGTCCATAATAACTTTAATTTGAAAAGGCAGAAGGACTAGCAAAACATAAGCACTAGTTGATTGCTATGGGTAAATTGCCCAGGGTCTCACAGTCAGTAAATGATGGACCTGGGATTAAAACTAGTTCTACTCCTGTCTCTGTCTACAGTGCCTCTGCTATTTCCCTATTTGCCTCCATTGATCCAGTTAATGGAAAGCATATGCAAGATGTTTCAGGATACTGGGATGAGGGTTGGGAGAAAGTAATAGAATATTCATATTATGGTTTTTACTATCAAGAATGATTTTTCCTTCCAACTTCTATAACACTGATGCTGCATCTATATTACCTCTATAATATTTGTCACTTAATACTCCATGTCATTTATTTACAATGCATCATACATGAATTGATGGTGGATTCTTGTTCTCTCTTTTATTCATTGAAAGCTCCTGGAAGACGGGGTCCTGTCATGTAGTACCTAGCATAGTCCCCTGCTCTTATTTAGTGCTCCAGAAATATTTTCTGATAAATTAATCTTGTCAAAACAGGTAGGATAGAGATTTCAGGTAGCTCTCATTTGTTTGTTTTCTTTTAGTGACATGTTTACTGAAATATAACGTACATACAGAAAAGTGCACAGATCATAAGTACATAGCTCCATGTAGTCTCACAAACTGAAAAACATGCATGTAGTCCATCTAAATCAAAAAACAACATAGACATTACTTCTAGAAACCCCTTCATGCCCTTTGAAATCATTACTCTGCAGATCTCAAAGTATTTTTCTCTAATTTCTTATAGACAGTAAACTGGAAAAATCTCCTTAATTCCAAGTAAAAGTCAAGTCCAAAATATTAGGTCTTAATATTTTTGAAAGCGCAAAAGATTGGATCCAGTCCCAGGATATCTACACTTACTGCCCTGGTTCTTCCAGAAAAACAAAACAAATTAAACTAAAATCTTAAGAAATTGAGAGATCATTAAATTTACGTTAAGAACCAATTTTCAGGAGGTAAGTTTATGAGCAAGTTTTAGACTTCCAAAATTTATAGAATTTATATAATGCTACCCTACATCCAGTTTTCTGTCTATAACATACAATTTAAAATGGTATTCTTCCCCAGATTGTCCCTCTCGGTTTGCAGTGGCATTCTAAGATCATCACAGTTAGTGCCTGGTGCCTTGTGACTCCTTGACATCATCCTGCTAGTTGAGTTGTGGTGGTTGACCACGCCTGCACTTGGATTTTTGTTAGTGCTTTCTTCACAGCAGAGCCCAGCACGGTGCCCAAGGTCAAACACCCTTCATGAGGTCCCCCAACGTATAACTGATATAATCCCAATCACCTAAGGATTCATCTTGCATTCCAGAAATACCTGTCCATTCCTATCAGCTTTAAAGAACAGTGTCAATGTCAGCATTTTTATAGGTTTTCAAGGAGCAACATAGCATTTTCATCTGATACAAAAAGCCTTCTATACATATCTTCTTTTGATCTCTCTCTGACCTTGTGTTTTTTTTTCCTGCTTATGAAAATTTAAAATCCCTTCCCCTTTGCTCTCATTCATATTGTCCTGCCACCACCTCCGTGTGTCCCATTGACTTTCTCCTCCTCAGTTGCATACCGCAGGCAACACAGTCTTCCAGAATAGCCATGTGTGACCTATGAGAAAATGGTCTGGTCCCCTGCTCTGATGGCCTTTCTCATGATAATCAGATGTCAGCTCGACCTTAGAATAGTAATGAATAAATTGGCTATGGCTATACAGAGGGCTGTCATCAAGAAACTGAAGTTTGGATATTAGGGTCTTTTTTTTCCCTTTTGGTTTGTTTTTCTCAAACTCAAATAAGAAGGAATTGAAGAGATAATCTTCTCATGGACAGTATTAGGAGTAACAAAAGGACTCTGGAAATGTGATATTTATTCTAAGAATCAGTCCTAAATTCTTCATGTTAGAAGCTCCAAGTTGTTCTCCCAACTCCTCACCTCCATCCACTGAGTCATCATTTCAAAAGATTAACAATTTTCAATGTTCAGATCATGTAAAGTTATACTTAATATCAACATTGTTTCCTACAATTTTGTATGTGTTTGGTTTTTGAGTAAAGAAGTTTAATAGATATTTTGGGCAAAATTGTTGATATAAAGTAAGTCACAGCTGAGTTTGCTGAAAAAAGAAGAAAGGAGATAAGAATGTACCCTTTGAAATAATTTTTTTCATTCTACAAAAAGCAAACAGTGAAAAGAAGAGAAAGCAACATGGACACCATCTGAATTATTTTTTCTTCTTGTCTGGGTCTGGACACTTATGGTAGCTTAGAACCTGTTTAGTAACCAGGCGTACGGGCCTTCAAATTTGAAGGCTCTGATTTGTAGCCTATACTTAAGGATTGTGCATATTCAATTTTAATTTAGTAGGTTTTGCTTCCTCACTTGTTTTTGGTTTGTTTTCCTTCCTGTGTAGCAGCAGGTGTTTGAGTGATAACAACCTCTAAAATAATTCTAGGAAAATGTGCAAATTGGCTGGAGTACAGCAGGAGCTATCACAATATCATCTCCCTTCCATAATTCAGTTAAACTAATCAGGTTGCAGCCTCAATGCTGTCATGTGCTTGGGCCATGGTACTTTTTGGTGCATAATTGTGTGGGTGTTTTAACCACAGTGAGACTTACATAAAAATGTTTTGAAGTTTGGAAGGGGTATTACTGCAGTATAGAAGTGCCCGCTACCAAGGTTGAACACCCTACAGCAAGAATTAAGAGAGAAGAGCTTTTAATTCACAACATTTGAGCTATAAGATATGTAACTAGTGTTCATTAATATTTATGACAGTAATATATTCAGCTGCAAGCAGAATAAAATTTATTTTAAAAATGGCTTAAAGAAGTAAGGAGTCTTTTTTTCACACAAAGTCCAGAAATCATTCAGTGAGGCTTTGACGTCATCAGGACTCAGATTTTTCTACTCTGTCTTCCTTAGTGTATGCATCTCTGGGTGACTCTGTACCTCCAAGCATCAAGTTCAAATGCTAGCCTGAAAGAAAATAGCATCAAAAAGGAAGAGGGAAAGAGAGAGAAAAACTCATCAATAAATTCCCACCAGATTCCCAATTATGATAAGAACTGGGTCACCCGATCACCCATTGCCTCAAGAACTTTTGGGAAACCAAGATTTTTAGTTGGACGAATTGATATCCCACCAATATCAGGGTTTTGGTTAATAAGGGAGAAGGGGAGATTGGATATTTAGTAGACAATTAGCCTCACAAAATGCCTTTTCAGAAATAATCTCTTTCTTGTCTGTATGTGTATACACATATATGCAAAAAGTATGTGTGTGTGTGTGTGTGTGTGTATGTGTGTGTGTGTGTGTGTATATCTCCTGAGCATGTTTAAGAATGTAGGCCTTGGTTTCTGAGAGAACTGAATTTCAATTCTTCCCTACTACTTTCCATTATTTATTAGATGTGAGACTTCAAGGAAGTTATTTCACCTCTCTAAGTCTCATATTCCTGAGATTATGGTAGTACTTACTGCATGAAGCATTTTTGTGATAATTAAGAAAATATATATCAAGCTCTTAGCACAGTGTTTGGCACATAGGAAGCTTTCAATAACAGGTATTGTTTTTATGATAAATATTGCTCTTACTTGTGATTACTGTTAGCCCACAGGTTTTCTAAACTGATAGGCATTTGAGAAGCTAGGTAGGAACCTGGTTAGGGACCTGCCCATTCTCCCGTGAAGGACAGCCAGAGGTATGTGGTTCAGTTCAGGAACAGGAAGATGTGACAGGTTCCTATCCAAGGGAGAAGGAGCAGAAGCGCATGAATGTGTCTGTTCCTCCTTTCTGTTGGGATCTATAAAGTATGTCCATTGCAAATGATGGCAAATAAGGGGAAGGCAGCCATGTGCAATTTGTGGTAAGGCAGGTTGTAAGATTCAAGAGACACTGCTCCCACCACAGGAAAAGCTACCCAATCTGCTAATGGAGAAGTACTAGTCTAGGCCAGGGCTCATTCCACTATCCTACTCTTCCATAACCTAGAACCATTTCTGTACATTTGAAAGGTAGCTGTACTAACTCCAAGTTCAACTTGTGATTGTAGGAGGACCACTAGCATGTCTACCTGGCTGCCCACCATGTTTAAAGCCTACCTCTATGAGGGTTTATACTACAGATCTCCTGCTTGGGTCACTGGCCTAAAATATCACACAAATGATCCTCTATCATATTGCCATGCTCTTGCTGTCTAACATCTACTGGCCATATTATCTCTCACTCATAGAGCTTTTGCTTGCCAATATACTGGAAGACTCACGTGTCATTCTTTTTTTTTGAAACAGAGTCTCACTCTGTTGCCTGGGCTAGAGTGCTGTGGCGTCAGCCTAGCTCACAGCAACCTCAAACTCCTGGACTCAAGCAATCCTCCTGCCTCAGCCTCCCGAGTAGCTGGGACTATAGGCACATGCCACCATGCCCAGCTAATTTTTTCTATATATATATTTTTAGTTGTCCAGATCATTTCTTTCTATTTTTTTTTTTTTTTTTTTTAGTAGAGATGGGGTCTTGCTCTTGCTCAGGCTGGTCTTGAACTCCTGACCTTGAGTGATCCACCTGCCTCGGCCTCCCAGAGTGCTATGATTGCAGGCATGAGCCACCACATCCGGCCACACACGTTATTCTTAACTTCATTTCTGTTGCTGTATTTTTTATTCCTGTCCACCCCTCAGTCCTGCAGTAGAGTCGTATCTCACCCTGATACCCTAGACAAATGTTCCGCTTGGAATATGGATGTCAATAAAGGCCATACTTGATGCTAAGGGCCCAAGATCTTTCCAAGAAGTCCTAATTTTCTGAAACCATATCTAAGTTTCCATAATTACATAGATACAAACATATAAACATATTCACTAGAAGAATGATGGATAACATGTGTTGGGATTATTCCAACCTTGTCTCAATCACCATTTAAAACATCTGCTATTGAGCTTCTTGACCAATGATATAAATACTTTGTGAAGCTAGATCAGAGGTGTGACTAAAACCTGTTCTATGTAACTGAAAGACCCCAAATTGAAGAAATTATTTTTATGTATATATTAGCCTGTTCATGAGTATTATAATGCTGTTTGGCCTGCATAGTGACTCCACCATCTCCTTGTAGGTAATGAATGAATGGGATCAAGCACAACTATCCTCCATATGATAATACATATCATATGTATGATAAATTCAACCTCACATAGACTTCTGGTTTGAGTATTTATAGCAACTGTGATAGAACCACACAAGTATCAACCTTGAGAAATTAATTTTTAATGCCAGAAATGTAATACTGAAGCCATGTTCAATCCACCCAGGGTGTCTACATGATGCCAAAAATATACTTAAAGTGTTTGGGTGTTCTCTATTGCATACAGTCTCTGACTTACGATGGTTTTACTTACGATTTCTCATCTCTGTGATGATGTGAAAGTGATATGCATTCAGTAGAAACTGTACTTTGAGCACCTATACAACCATCTTGTTTTCACTTTCAGTACAATATTCAATATTACATGAGATATTCAACACTTCATTATAAAATAGGCTTTGTTTTAGATCATTTTGGTCAATTGTAGGTTAATGTAAGTGTTCTCAGCATGTTTAAGGTAGGCTAAGCTAAGCTATGATGTTCAGTAGGTTAGGTGTATTAAATGCATTTCAACTTACAGTATTTTCAACTTATGATGGATTTATTGCAATTTAACCCCATTGTAAGTCAAGAAGCATCTGTATTTAATGGGCACCTGAAATAACCAGGTAGGTGTCTTATTTCCCAGGTTATATTATTTGAGAATAAGTTAGGCAGCCTAACTTCAAGAAGGTCTCCTCATGGATATTCACCCTGGTGTCCATGAGCACCCATGCCTGATTGAGATTTAGAACCATGCAGAGATGGCCTTAGTAGACATCTGTGGGGAAATGCTTCCTTCTTCATTGTTTAGCTTTATTACTGACACTATCCATCCATTCAACACTAATATAATTGGCAGAAACTTTTGATGGCTCAGAACCAGTGTAATATCTATAGCATTTTAAATTTCGTGACCCTTAGGCCTGTGCTGCAGACAAACTCAACAGGCCAGATGGAGCTCTGAACTCGCTATAGACTCTTTTAATCCCATTGAAACAGAATCACAATAACTTTTGTTTCATAGCCATGACATCATTCCGGAGAGAGTGGACACTGACCAAGATTCTGCATGCCATTCTCTACTTTGCATTCCTCATTTGTATGAGCCACTTCCATTCTGTTTGCACAAGGCATTGATCTCATTTTAATAATATAATTCTGACAGATAGGATTTGGATTCCCAGAAAGCACATGAGGAAGTTTTGTCTCAGATTGAGTTCCAGCATTTGCCCTCCTAGCCACCTCCATAGCTTCCTTTGTATTGTCAGAATTCTCTGAATACCAAGTTTGTTTTCTTCTTGTTTTTATTTGCCTCTGAATCTTTACCCCTGTTTCATTCCTTATGCTATCTCTGACAAGTGAAAGTATCTCTAAGTTATATGATGAATATGAAATATTGAGTTCATGTAGCAGCTTGAGAACAAAATAATAAAATAAATGAAACCTCTACTCAATGACATGACAATCAATTTAGTATATACAGAAAATAATTCTGAAAGATAACTGCATTATAACCTTTCAGACATTATGTATAGTCATACTCTGATTGCTCGCTCTCATTCTTGCTACCACATCATCATACTTTATCATCATCCTTTTTGTTTTCCTAGCTTCTTTGAGCAATGATGATCATATTGAAGGTGAAGAATAATGAAAAGGAATGCTAAAAATGTGACTATCTGTCTGAATGCCAACGACCATTTCCAACCACTGGAGACAGCCATTCTGACTGCATTTGAAATTCCAAACTCAGCGTGTCCTCTGGTTGAGGATTTGGGGCTGCCACTTTTCTGCAGAGAAGAGGAGGAGCCTTGGAACTAAGACTGATTTTTCCAACATCTAATTATCTGCTAGGTTCTATATCTGTGGAAGCCAGATAAATGATATAATACATTTCAATTAATCATGGTGGAGGTAAGAGTTTGTATGATTTCAGGCCAATGAGGAATATTTTAATAGTTAAATTTAATAGTAGAATATCAATTTTTTGGCAGAATATTCCATATGATATAGTGCTTATAAACTTAGTAGAAATATTTATAAACTTGGTTTAAATGATAAATGGTATTTTTATAAGCTCAATTTATTTAACCAAAATGCTTTAATAATAATGGGCCTAGAAATTAACGTGGTGTCAGGGAATACAGAAATTGATGAAGTTGGCTGAAAACCACATTCTTCAGAAAAGTTATCTTGTGTCCATTCATTTATTCACTTACTACTCTACAACCATTTGCTTGTACAACCACTAAAATTTCAGTTGTATTAAATACTGGAGTCTAATGTGATAAAACTTTGAAAATGTGGGCATACAAGAAAGTGTATGAAAAAAATCCATACAAAAGTAAAAGTATAAAAGTAAAACAGAGAATCAATAACTTTGAGGGCTTTCATTATTATTACCTTTAACTGGCACCAACACTGCATGTTAATACAGATTTCTTTCACTTAATTTGTGTTGACTACCACCAATTGAATGAATGTGTATTTGTGTGCATGTCTGTGTGTGTATGTGTGCATGTATGCATGAATAACTGCAGAATATTCTAAATATGTTGGCTTAATCATTAAAAATCATAATATAATCACCACTGATGGTCATCTTCTGCATTCCTACTAGATATGTGAAAGTAGAAATTATACCATTATGTTTGCTATTACTTTCTTTTAACTTGATTGAAGCCAACAGGGGATTTTCTTCCTGACGATAATTTCCAGTGATATCAAGGGAGATGGTTGAGTTAAGGAAAACACCACTAGGGTATTCCTTCTAATCTCTCAAGCAAAAGCATAGAAGATCATTTAACCTAGAAAGAAAATGTCTTCACTGACCTACAGAAAAAGATTCCAGAATATTTAAAATTACAGGAGAGATTTCTACATAATCCATGCTGAAGGAGCAGGGTGAAAAACATCTGCAACAGCTAACCTGATCTTCAGAAAGAGAAAGAATAACTTTCAATTTTCTCATTTTCCTCTTTTCCTTTCTCATTTGTAGTTAGTTACTTATGACTGGGACCGGATAATAGATTTTTTTATTTCCTCATATGTCCTGAGATTATTTTCTTAATACTCACATAACAAGACTTGAAATGGATTTTATGCAGGAGACCCATAATGATTTTTAGAAAATAGCAGTTATCTATTTTCAGTGATGAGCAGGTATGAGAGTTATAGAAGAAAAAAGATAGAATTCTGCTGTTAACCAATGCATATCATCTCTGAAAACAAGAGACAGCAGAAACAATGCTGCAGAAAGTCAGACTAGTGGAACACGGTGGGACATAAGAAAATAACTGAGAGATGAAAATACAAGGGATGTCAAAGCAGACATGGAAAATGGAAGTACTTGATTAAAAAGACAGAATAAAAAAGCAGGTTGATATCAATGGCATACATGAAAAAGAAATACAGACGTTAAGAAATAAGTAGGAGGCAGCAGTGTTTCACTTTATTTCAGGTAAATAAAACAAGCACAAGTACTCCAGTCTACAGAACATAATCTGGCTGTTTCACATCTTTCATAATACAAAAACTTCCTTAGGCCCTCCCCATGTCAAAATTAAAGATAATTTATCTAAGGAATTAAAATCTGGAAAGCTCCAACTTCTCTACCATACCATCAAAGTCAAACGACAGTGGAGCAATATTTTAAATATTCTCAAAGAAAAGAATGTGACGCAGGCATGCCAGGCCCAGCTGGAGATGCTATCACTATGAGAAGTGTAGTCCAGCATATTTCAGAAAATGTCTTCCAAAAATTTACCTTTAATGATGATTTTCAGATTTTTAATGATTGAATAAAAAAATTTTAAAAGATTGAATTTAGAAGTTACTGTGGAAAATACATATAAAGAACGTTGAAAGCAGTTACCCAATTTAGAGATAAATGAATAATCCTATAAATTAAATTATAAAACAAGAACAATATACTTAGCAGTGAGGGTAGAAAGAAGACATTTACTTTTTCTAATTATACTAAAATACAAAAGGAAAAAGGACATCATTACATATAAAAGGATAATAGAAATAGGAAAAGGAAATATACTTCTCCAAAAAAGCATGAAACAGATGTAACAAAAAACAAACATTTTATATTCATACATAAAACACACAGAATCTTAGATTGTTTTTTATTTAAAAGGCCCAGTGATTTGCTGTTCTTAGGATATGTGCTGAAAATACACCAAAAGGTATAATCAGGTAGCAAAAAATTGACAGTAAAATTAAAAGAAAAGATATGTGAAGAGAATAATGACAATATGATAAAATGTGTAAATTATAGTGGATATATAACACTAATAATATTACATGCATAAATAGCGGCAAAAATTGTGTGAAATACACAGAAAAGAGCAAGTTAGATGATTTTAAACCCACCTCAATTAATCTACCAAGGATCTAGTATAAAAAAGTTAAATATGTGGAAATATAAATAGTACATTAAACAAAGCAAATATTATGTTACACAGCTCATTTTGGGAACTGGAAGCTTCCAAAAGTATATTTTCCATAGAACAGATGTGATCTTAGGTCTCTAACCAGATAAAATATCACAGTGTAATAACTAAAAGGGAGGAGGACAACTAGAATTAATAGAAATACTTGAGAAAGTGATTAGAAAAGTTTTGTATGAATATAAGTCTAAATAAACACACAGATATAGCTGTAAATACATATATACACATATAAATCAATTGAGTTCTAACCATGAAAACTAGATACCTTTCAAAGTCACAATGAAAAACCTGAATTTGATTATACATCATTTTGCTCTGATAAGCATTTAAATTGCTTTCATAATATATAAAATGGTATAAGAAAACATAAAATTCATATGGGTAAAAAACTGGTATTGTTCAAAAAAGATAACTATGTAGAATCATTAAAGCAACCTTATTAGTATATTCAAAAGAAGATTTGAATAAAGAGAGAGATAGTTGATTCCTGGATGAATCTCCCTGGCTTTGATCTTTTCCCACATATGTATATATTTTTTTTACCCATATGCAGTTTTAAGAACAAAGAAAAGTATGGAAAGAATAGTTAACACTCATAAGCAAAAAGCCAACATTTTTATGTGGAAGATGTATACACATTTTAAATTCAAGACCAAAATAATAATGATGCCCACTGTCATCTTTCCTATTTACTAATGTAGTTTACAATAAGGTAAAAGAAAGGAATGAAAAATCTGCTCCAAATTGGAAGAAACTAATTAATTGCCCTTACTAGGTGAATGGATAAACAAACTGCGGTACATCCATACAATGAAAAACAATAGAAAGGAGTGCACTACCAAGCCATTCAAAGACACGGAGGAAAGTGAAAGAAATCAATTTGAAAAGGCTATCTATTGTATGATTCCAACTATTAATATATCACATTTTGAAATAGGGAAAACTGTAGAGACAATAAAAAGATCAGTGGTTGCCAGGGGATTGAGGAGAGGGTGGGATAGATGAACAGGTGGAGTACAGGGATTTTTAGGGTAGCAAAACTATTCTGTATGAAACTGTACTGGTAGATTACATGACATTATGCATTTGTCAAAATCTATAGAACTGTATAACACAGAGTGAACATTGATGTAAAATAATAAACATTTAAATAGATATTTAGTAAATAGATTTTAGTTAAAATATTACATTAGTATTAGCTTATTATATAATTGTACCCAATGTACCACAGTAATGCGTGATGTTAACAAGGGAACCTGTATGTTTGGGAGAGAGGGGAAGAGAGAGGGCATGCGGGAACTCCCTGTATTTCTGTTTAACTTTTCTGTAATGCTAAAACTGTTTTGATAAATAATTTTAAAAAACACAAAAGGAATGATATAAATATAGGGAAAGTATTAATACAATTGAAATATAATTACTTGCAGGTAAGTATTTCTAATTTTTTCCATTTATTTTTTTATACATAGTATTTTTCTATATGGTGTTATAATTTTTCCATGACAGCTAATTTTTTCATATCTTCAATTAAATTTATTCTCATAATTTTGTTACTTTATCTGTTATCAATTTTCTGGTCTGGAGCTGGTTAAGTTTGTTTTAATTTTTAAATATTATTACATTTTTTATAGCTTTTCTAAATGTTTAAGGCACAATGGTTGGTTTTCCTTAGTAACTCAATGTGCCATATTAATGGTAAGTTCTCTAAGTTTGTAGTCATTTGTTTTTTAATTGACACACAAAAATTGTGTGTATTGTGTACAACATTTTGTTTTGAAATAGATGGTATCTAAGTTTTTAAAAAGAATATTTGATAGTATTGCCATCAAAATATCAAAAGAAGTTTTAAGAATTCAGTAAAAACGTCTAAATCATTTGAAAAATGAACAGGTGAAAAAAATCAAGACGTGCATTAAAAAACAGCAATTGGAAAGAAAATATCTGCCAGATATTAAAACCTATAATAAAGCACTAATATTTAAGATATTTTAATATTCATAGAAAAATAAAAATATGAAATAATGGGATAATTTCAAGATGGCATAAATCTGACAAAGATGAATAAATTTACTAAAAATGGGCAGAAAAAGGAAAAATTATTAAATATGTCATACTGGAATGATTGGTTAGCATTTTGAAATATACCAGTCACCAAAGTATACTCCTTTAAATAGGAACAGTGATTATCATCTGGGTGGAGGTGGGTAGGGGGGTGGGTGGAGAGGTGTGGAGTAATAATAAGTGTTGTTTGCAGAATTGTGCTGCATTCTTTGCTGGGTATAAGAAAAAGAAGTAGCTTTACAGCTAACATTGAGAGTGGGAATTTTAATTTGTTTCTGCTTGTGTGCTGAAGGAGAACGAAATGTCTAGGAACATCAGATTAGACAGTTAAATATAAAATATCAAATTGTAGAAGAACAGGCAGAAAATAAAATAGTTCAATCTATGGAGGAATGATAACTTTTTCAACTCCTAAGGGATGATAGGAAGAATGAAAATATGTTAATATATACAAGTTTAAAATATCCTTAAGATAAAAAATAGTAAAAAAATAAGATAGGCCACAACATATTTACATCAGATATGATGTAATTGAATACAATTTAATATCTCTAAAATATTAAGGATGTGCTCAAGTTGTGAGAAAAATATTGAGACTACAAAAGATAAGCAGGCAAGTGACATGAGCTGACAATTCAAAAGGGGACTACGGTTGGAAAATGATAATATAAGAAATTGTTTATACTATCTAGTGATAAAAATGTGAAATAGAGCAACATTAAACAATATACTTAAAAAAATCGGTAGCTCCCTGTGCTGATGAAGTTGGGTAGAATTGGTATGTATGTTTTAAGTTGAAACAGCTTAATTTAAAAGTAAGGTAATTGGGTAGATAATAGGTATTCCCTGAATCTTAAAAATACAATGATGTTTCTGAGAGTTTAATTATTGAAAAATAAATTTGTAAGTGGCCAATATATCAATTTTTTTTCACCTCAATGAGAGAGTGAGTTATAGGTTGGTGTGAAGTCTGTATTATATATAAGGCTGCCACAGAGTACATAATCTCTCTATGGTTAAACAGAGAATATATCAAAGGAAGCTGGTCATGGTGGCACATAAAAATGGTGGTTTGTTTTTGTAATATTTTGTATCTTTATAGCTGTGTATGTATGGGAAAATTATTTAGTTTTTTTTTTTTAAATGAGGATAAGGGTTTGCTCTTGTTACAGGAAACAAGATAATGATCATGGCAAGATCACTGTAAATCCCAGAATCTGATGTCTCTTATTTACAGTTGGAATTGGCCCTGCAGTCACCTGAGATTATTAAATCTTAAGGTTGTGCCTCCACCTGTGATGTTTTAATAGCTCTCTTCTTGACTCTTGTATTGGCCTAAAGTAGAATTTCTAGGGGATAAATCCTTGCATTAACTAACAAGAGGTCATGTATTTGCTGCTGAATTTTGAAGCTGTTGGTGGGTATCTTAACAAGATTTCCAGCTAGAGAGCTGGTATAACAAAGGCTTTATTCTCTGAGTTACCAAAGGTTTAGATCACTGGTAAACGCTAATCAAGCATTTTTCTTTTCTCATGTAGCTTTCCATCCTCCATATGCCTGGAAAAACTGGAGCAATTCACTGAGGCTGCTAAAGTTGTTGAAGAAGCTTCTTGTCAAGAAAGTATCATATATTTTTAATTTTGAAAATTTATAAAAGCTATTTCTCGGGCAGTTAAGAGTGGCATCTTTTTTGTTTTTTCTTAGTGATCTAAGAATAGTTCCCTGTATTATTTATGTTTGTCTCAGGTTAGGCTACTCTTATGAATCTCCTTTGTTGTTAATAACTTGGAAGACAAGTGCTCCATTATAACTGGCTCAAAAACCCTTTAACACATTCTTGGTGACTTTTCTCCAATAAAAATGTTTTCCAGATATAATAATTATAATAAATCTTTTCAAGAAACATATACTTCTTTCCATAGAGTAATAGTAATACCCATCCATTATAAACAGTTAATGTTCTTATTTAATGGACAAATTTGATGAAACAATTTTATATGCCAACGGGCTATCACAATGTTGTTACATACAAAATATATTATTGTACATAAATACTTGCACATACTTGGTTGAAATTATTTGTAGAATAATTATCTAGAAGTGAAAATCTCCATCAAATTATGTGTATACATTTTAAATTTTACAGATGTTGCAAAATTGCCCTTTAAAAAGGTGACATCAATTTAACATATGACCAACAAATGATTATTAGCCATGTGAACCTCTTATCCTTGTTCTTTGTTAATTTTTCTATGGAATAATGATATCTTACTTAACATGTATAATTTTTCATATATTAAGGAAATTAGCACTTTGTCCTTGGTTGCACATGTTCTCCAGACTTTTGACTTTGTTTATGGTATTTTTTCTAGTACAACATTTTTCATTTTTATGTGACCAGATTTACCAGTCTTTTTTTCTTATGGTTTCAATCTTTTTTGTTTTTAAGATACTAAGTTTTGTGTCCCGACTGGAAAGAAATTTTTTACTCAAAGATTTTTTGAGTGTGTGTGTGTGTGTGTGTGTATGTGTGAGTATGTTCCTCTGGACTTCTTTTATTTAATGTTTTTCATACCTAAATCTTTGATTCTTCTGGGATTTATATCTTGTGCAAGGGGTAAGTTAGGATCCAGCTTACTTTTTTAAAAGATGCTGGTTGCTTTAGTGTCATTGATTGCCCATCAATATGGAATATTAGCTTTATAATGTATCTAATTTTTATACATATTTGTGTATAATTCTAGTGTCTGTTCTGTATCATCAAGCTCTGGGTTCCATCTGTTATATCAAGCTGCTTTAATTGCTATAATGTTTTTTCACACATGGTGGGGCTCATTCCCATCTATTACTGATAATATGTGTGCACATGGAGAAAAAGGTGGGGATTTAATAAAAAGTGAGGGTGGGTTTATAGTTTACTAAACTATAAATTCTGCAACCTAGTTTTTATTTTGAAAATAGCTGTTGTTGGTCTCCAATCCCTAAACATCTTTTGTGATAGAACACCTCAGATGTTATGTTTCTTCATTTTTTCTTACCCCTTTTAGAAAAATGAGTCTCTGGGATATTGGAACTCAAAGATTTTATGAGTGTGTGTGTGTTCCTTTGGTACTTTTTAATTTCATGTTTTTCATACCTAAATCATTGATATCAACTACAAAACCTCAGACTCCTGCTCTGGGACATAAATTTAAAAAGCTAGTGTCAAGAGAAGCTGTATTTTTAGCATTCATCTGAGCATCAAGACTTTCCCTACAGAGCAGGGAATACTGAGGAATGCCCACATTATGGCTATGTCAAGATAGAAGAACAGCACCCTGATTAGAGGGTTTTTTTTTTTTTTTTTTACGCTGAGTGAGACTGGCACTAAGACTTCATGGCGCATTGTGTGAACTACAAGCTAGCTGTATTCACAATATCTAGAGTCTCAAAGAAACTTAATAATGAATGAACTTGTACAGGTGACTCTCAAATACATTCAGCTATTAGCCACCTTTTGCTAAAGTCTTATCAGTTCTTCAAGGCAAAATCTGAAGCCAGCTTTTTCCGGAATCATTCTGTGATACCTTTGGTCAGATATCATCTTTTCCCTCTGTTTTTCCATCACCAGTGTAGCTTCTCTGTTGCAGTTCTGATCTCTCCCGCCCCGTGTTCTGGCATCTGTCTCCTCCCTTTGATTATAAGTGACTTAAGCTGGGTTGTCCCTGAAGCCTTGCTCATAATACTCACTCATTAAATCCTTTTCTGATTGAATGGAATTTATAAAATTTTAAACGTTTGGGATTTTATCAAAACTAGTGTATTCGTTTCTTGTGACCGCTGTAATAAATTACGACTTAAAATAAGAGAAATTTATTCCATCACAGTTCTGGAGGCCAGAAATCCAAAATCAGTATCAATGGATCAAAATCAAACTGGGCTGCATTCTTTCTGGAGGCTCTAGGGGAGAATCCTTTTCTTACCTCTTCCAGCTTCTGGTGGCTGCCGGCATCTCTTGGTTTGTGGGTGCATCACTCCAGTCTCTGTCTGCCTCTGTCTCACATTGTCTTCTTTCTGTCCATAAAATCCCTTTGCTTCTCTCTTCCAAGGACTCACTGCATTTTAGGTCCCACCTGGATAGTCCAGGCCAAGATCCTTAACTTAATCACAACTTTAAATGGAACCTTTTTTCATTTGCAGGTTCAGGGCATTAGGATGTGACATCTTCGGGAATATTATCTAACCAACTACAGGTAAATAGCATCTAATCCAAGGAATTGTATATCGGGGAAGCTAACAATTTGTTTATGTTGAGTCTGTTTTCCTATTTTAAAGTGAAGTCCAGGGTAAAAGGCAGGCAATCATTTTAAGTGTTTTGATAAGTTTTGATAAAAGTGTATGCCCACATAAACACCACTGTTATTAATATACAAAACATTTTATACCCAACAAAAGTTACTTGTGTTTGTTCCCAGTCAATTCTCTCTTTCCCTCTCTTGGCTCAAGGCGTTCACTGATCTGCTTTTTGTCGTTCTGGATTAGATTTGTATTTTCCAGTGTTTTACAAAAATGTAATCATATAGAATGCTTCTTCTATTCAGCATAATGCTTTTGAGATTCATCTATGTTGTTGCATGCAGGTAGACTATTCCTTTTATTGCTAAGTAGCGTTGTGTTCTTTCATTCCCCTTTTAATGTACATTTGGGATGTTGCCAGTTTGAGATTATTGTGAATAAAACTGCAGTGAACATTTGTATACAATTTTTTGTGTAGATATATGTGTGTTTATTTTTGCTTTACTTTCTTAGAACTCATCTCCCATTTGATTTTCCACGGCTTTAGGGAGCCTGTGACTGAAGATGTGCAGACATAGACAAACATAGCAATAAATGTGGCGACGGTGTTTGTAGGACTTCCTGCATTTCCTGTTTCTATATAGAAATAGAGCAGCCACTTCAAAGAAAGAGTCCTACTTCTCTTTCAGTTAGGATTTAATCCTTCCAACTACCCAGGCAGACAGCAGTTCCATTGAGAAAACAAAATAAATTGGAAGGGATGCGAGAGCTTGGAAGTATAAGCAAGTAATTATCTGATTCAATCAGAGGGAGAACCAACTTTAATGGGGGTATTGCTTGCTAAATTAAACTGCAGGGAATCAAACATATGAATCTAACTTGAGATGTAACCAACTTTCCAAGCCACAGAAAGTTCAGTCTCAATTAGTGTACTTTGTTCTCTCTTTCCAAACAACTCTTAGAAGAGCCCCTGGACAGATGGTGTTAATATGGAACCATCAATCAATCATACGGCTGCTTCTGTTTTCATGCTGCAAATGATTTGATGGTTATTTGGAATATCAACAGTCAATGAATGCACACATATGATGGACCTCAGTGGTTGAGAGACTATCTGAGGCTAATCCTTGCCTAGCTCCTAACTTATGTTCTAACCCCAAGAAAAGTACTGAATTCATTAAAGTCTCTTTGACAGAAGGTAGGTAGAATTGAGTATTTTAGCTGCTATGGCAACAGGTGCCATTTACACCTGATGGTTTTATTGTCAGAGGAAACTTACTCAGTAGCAGTAATGGGAACAGGATAGGAGAGGGGAAGTGAAACATGTGGTCTCAAGACCTCTGGCCCAACCTCTGTGCAGAGGATTTAATAACAATAAAGCCAGAGTTCCCAGTGCAGGGAATTTCCATTCCCACCCTTAATTATATCTGCATACTGAGCCACAGCTAAGAAATTTTGAGAGATTCTAAACCACAGTGTTCTTGTTCAAT
The DNA here is from genome assembly GCA_963575035.1 of Avahi laniger. Lineage (NCBI taxonomy): Eukaryota > Metazoa > Chordata > Mammalia > Primates > Indriidae > Avahi > Avahi laniger. Next base: position 39,013 of record CAUYSK010066638.1, read on the forward strand.
TTTCTCCTGATAGATAAAAGATAGAAACCTATATTAAATATGAACATCAGGTATCTTCCTATTCCCCCAATAGCAACATATTGAACTGTAATAGGTAATACCATTGTCTCAACAATCCATTGATCAATACTAAAAACTTAGGCTTTGAGAAACGTGCCATAATTCTTTGGCAATTATGTGACCATATAGCTAGTTAAATAAAAATTATTATCACTGTCCTTATTTCTACTGGTTGTGTTATAGAAAACAATGCTTCCTCTTACTGCCTTTTTCCTTTCACTTCCCATCTCTGTCCCTCTTTACCTTCTCCATATTTAAGTATGGCTGAATGCTGGGTGCAAAACAGCTCTCAGGTTTGGGGAACCTCTTTGTTTCTATGAATATCATTTCAAGCTCTTTAAATAAGAAGCCTAGAAGTTCTGGATGTTGACAATGGTCCCTTAGTCCACTCTGCTGAATTGGAACCTGGAGAGTCTGAGGAGGCTAGAAGTTGGGTGTCCTGTGCCTAGCAGAGCAGGCACTGCTACAGATTTCAGGTGGCCTTGCAGAATTCAAAGTTAACCCCGAATTCTACTGGAAGATCCACTATCCTATGAAGTAGAAAATAAGACAAATATAGAGAACATAATTTGGAAATTGGCTTGGTGTCAACAAGATTTTTAATCTTGACACAGTTTCTACGATACAAAAAGTCTGATCCCGGCTTTTTATTCATTTATATATTTGTTCCCTCATTCATTCACTTATGTAGCACACAATTGTTTAATAACTTCTATGTTCTCTGTGGATACAATGGCAAGCAAAATTGCCAAAGTGTCTACTCTCAAAGAGTTTACAGTCTGATAAGGAGAGAGATATTAATCAAATAAGTAGCATACATTTTTAACAATTTAGATCCTATGAAAAAACATATCATTGTGTTATAAGGGTATAAAACTAAAAAGTGACAGTTGAGCTGGAATCTGAAGGTTAAATTGCCACATGTATCTTATTGAAATTTCCAGTTTCATATTAAAATTGTAGTAGAATCTAGTCTGCACACAGTTGTGAAAAATAAATAATGATTTAATAGGGTAGTGAATGAAGAAGGATTACAGTGCCTGCCTCTTCATACATAAGCTTTCTTAAGAGGGAATCCCAGCAGTTCTTGTATCCCTTAATAAAAGACTTAAAGCTTGAAACCTTGGACTGCATATAAGAAAGAAATTTGTACCATCTGGGTAAGAAATCATTAAAAAGGGATCTGGAGATATTGAAGATAAGGATGAAAGTTTGTACTGGGTTGGGCTATAAACCTGTCTGTGGGGCAATAAATGAACAGGCTTCTTATCAGGCTCTTCTCTGGTTCTCAGGTGAGCCCAGCACCTGTTATGTGTCCCAGGCTAAAAGTATCAGTAAAGTGGAAAGACATTCAAACTTTAATGCTTGGAACACAGTTATGTATAAAATCTAGAGGCTATTTTTCCCTAGTACGGAGGAAAATCAGGAACTAATCAGAAAAATGAGTAAACACAATCAAGAAAAAAATTGTTCCGGAAATAAACATAAGACGAGCATCACACGACTTGAAGTGGAAAGACTGGTATCAGAGTAGGCCAGTGAAGTATCTTTCTGATTCCACACAACGTGAAACCTCAGCAAGGAGGAATAATCTCAGAAGAGGGCACACATTAAGAAATAAAGCTTGTCACAGAATATGTGATTCATGACCTAACATTGATGATCTTTGGACATACCTTGGGGATTTTTTCAGGGAGTACAACACTTCGTAAGGACAGAAGAGCTCATGGGATTGATAGCAGATTCACCTGAGGGCCAATATTCACATTAGCTGAGGATTTAATGTCATCATCACTAAATGTCCCACCTCTCCAACAGCCTTGAAATGATACCTGATACCTAACATGCTGTGTAGTGTTATTGCACGGTGATGCTAAACAAAACTTTGACACCAACCAAGAAATAGCATGACAAGAGGTTTCACCTTCTGAAGGAATTTATAGATTTTAAGCATTTGAAAAATACATTCAGTTGATGTTGGGTTTTGCCAAGGTAGAGAAAGAACTGGTCAGCTAAGAAAAATAGTCTATTCCTTTCCATTCATCTCAGAAAGACTATGGAAGAGATAATAGGGAAGGGGTGACAGGTAGTAGAGAATTAAGAGTTATTGATCACCTAGAATATGGCAGACACTGTGCTGGTGTTTTGTATCTAGCATCTCATTTAATTATCTAAATACACATAATTATTTCTTTTTTTAAAAAATCTGTTAGGAAACTGAGGACTAGAGATATTCTGCAACTTTCTCAAAAGTCACATATTTAGTAAATGATAGAATTAAAATTGGAACCCAGGAATGTTAGACATCAAAATACATGGCTTTTCTAACCCTTTGAAGAAGGCAAGAAAGAATATTTGACAAAGATTCTAAGATTCTGGATTTTAAGATTCTAAGACCCTGGGGAAAAGATCAAAATGAATTTCTGATGGGTCAGGGACCATATAACAACCCAAGAAGATAAGAAATTGGTGTCAAGAACATGATGTTGGTACAGAAATAGGTAGAGTGGAAACTATGATCACTATTCAACGTAAAATCTTGAAATTCACTTTACATTTGCACAGTCAAGAAGGAATGGCATTGAGAAGTTGAGTGATCCAAGGGAAGAGCCCTTGAGAACTGGGTTCTATTCTTGACTCTTCCACTTATATGTCATGTGACCTCTCTCATATTTCCTTAAGCATAAAATGGAGCTAGTGATATTGTAGTTATTAGAGTAAGACTGAGATGGAAACTAGTAATAATTGGCATGAGATGTACAGTGAAACCATCTGCAGGAGGCTTGGAAAGCATGTACACCGATCAGTGTGTTCAGAGGGTCGTGGATACTGAGAGAGAACCACAGGAAGCAGAAACCTAATCAACTGTATTATAACCAGACAGTCTGGATGGAAGGGCAAAAAAAGTCACCAGTGCTTCTCAGTCCTGTCCAAGTGAGGAGACATTGTTTTTGGTTCTTCTTAGACTAAGAGCCATTCAACTTTGGGTCTTAAGGCCAATGAATTCCTTTTTGCCTTATGTCATGCTCACCAAGTAACCCTATGACCATAAAGTTTTTTTCTTTTTTGTTTTTTTGTTTTGGAGCTCCTTTATGCTGAGAATGGATGTTTTGGCTTTTGTTCAATTTAAGGGCATACTCCTCCATTGTTATTGTATCAGTTATCTACTGCTGCGTAACAAATTATCCCCAAATTTAGCAGCATAAAACAACATGTATTTATTATTTTACAGGTTGTATGAATCTGGAATTTGTGCACAGCTTGACTGGGTCCTCTGTTAGGGTCTCTCACAGGCTACAATTAAAGTACAAGCAAGAGCTCTATGGTACAACATGATGACTGTAGTTAATAGCATTGGATTATATACTTGAAAATTGTTAATCAAGTAGATTTTCAGTGTCCTCACCACAAATAAAAGATAAGTATGTGAGGTAACGTATATGTTAATTAGCTTGACTTAGCCATTCCACTATGTATATATATTCCCAAACATCATGTTGTATACTATAAATGTATACATAATTTCTATTTATCCATTTAAAAAATTGAAAAAGGTGTAGTCAGGGGCTACAAGGTTCAACTCAAGGATCAACTGAGACACGATCAGCCTCCAAGCTGGCTCAGTGGTTGTTGACAAGATTCAGTTCTCTTGTGTCTGTAGGGCTGAAGGCCTTAGCTCCTTGCTGGACGTTGGCCAGATGCTACCCTCAGTTCCTTGCCTGGTGGTGCTTTCCATCACAGTAAGCAAGGAGAACCTAAGAGAGAAATTACCAGCAAGAGAGAAGTCACATCTTTCATTACTTAATAGTGGAAGTGATACCATGTCACTTTTGCTATATTCTATTTGTTAGAAGAAAGTCACTAGGTCCAGCCCACCCTCAGGGAGGAGATTTCACAAGGACATTAACACCAGCAAATAGGGATCATTGATGTCATGCCAAAAGCTGCTCATCACACTTCTCTATCTACAAACTGTGTGGGAAAGAAAGGAGTCCATCATGATTACTGAAATTAATATAGATGACACTTAGAAAAAATCTGAAGCCTCTTTTAATCTGTCAAATATCTCTCTGCAAACAAACATTTAGCTGCTTATTTTTCAATAAATAAATCACAGCAAGTAAATCACCCCTTCCGATTTTATTTAGAGCAATGAAAAGGCAACCACACTATAGTCTTGCTCTTTCTGTGGAGTCTGATACAGCACTCTCTTTGAGTAGCCTGCTTCTGAGCAGGCCCAAGTGAATAAGGCAAGCCAAGGTCCCTTGACATATGGTTTTCAAAGTATATTTACACTCCATGTGGGTCAACAACCTTGATATTTGGCAGAGGTCTCTGAGCAGATGATGGAAATATTTTATCTCACATTTAAGTTGATATTTCAACTTAGAGTATGGGGTGAATTGAGGAGAGGAGGGAAGAGTGCAACGAGGAAGGAATGGAAGGAGGGGTAGCAAAGAAGGGCAGAGAAATTTTTTGTTACGTCTCAAGCTTTATAAATAATAAGGGCTTGGTTCTAAAAGAAAGCTTCAGCAGCAAACCTAAGAATTTTGGGCCTGAATAAAAAATTTATGTTAAACCCAGAATAATTCAAGTGGGGGACATGAAGTGACACATTTAACTTGTGCCTGCTTTAACAAGAGACTGAAGGGAAAGGTGTCTGCCTGTTTGAATGCTCGTGTGTGAATGCCTTGCCATTTTGGCTTAGAGGAATAGAACCCTTTGTGTGTATTTCTGTTCTGTTTACCACTAACAGTCAACAGTCAGAGCTATTGACTTTGAGCAATTCAGAGACCTTAAGCTTTAAGAAAAGATGCCATTTCCTTTGACTTTCATTTTGTGAAAAGTAAGGATGGTAATGTTATGTATTCAGTTATTTGCTAGATAATCAACACTCTAAGGCAGCAGTCCCAACATTTCTGGCACCAGGGACTGTTTTCATGGAAGACAATTTTTCAACAGACAAGGGAGGGGAAGGATGGTTTAGGGATGATTCCAGCACATTCATTGTGCACTTTATTATTATTAAATTGTAATATATAATGAAATAATTACACAGCTCACCCTAGGTTGGGGACTCTCGCTCTAAGGCATACAAATCCTCACAAGTTTCCTCAAAGAGGGCTGCATTAAGAAAAGGTACTAATTATTGTTAAAGGGAGTACACAGAATGGGCTGAGTGGAGGTCCTGCTTGTCTCTGTATACCAGTTTGGAACACAGGTATTGCACCAGACCAATCTTGTTTTCGTTCTGCCTTTGCTGCACAGTTGATGAAAGATTTGGAAGCACAAATGTAGATCTTTTGGAGTGACTGATTTAAATGCCATTTTACTTATCTATTTTAAATGCTAACTGTGTCATGGGAGGCCTTATAATGGCAACTCTTTTATTAATACCTATGTAAATAATGGTCATTGTCTAGATTATGTGGCTTATCTATCAGAGTTTTGTAGCAGCCGTTTTGCACCAGGCTCTGTCCTGGTTGTTGTGTGGGAGGTAGGAGTCTATTGAGAGACTTTGGCTGTCTTGGAAAGCATGAAATTAGGATATGATGTAGAACTAAGAGCAAGGATTATGAAACGCATGTAATTGGATTCAAATTCTAACTCAACCACTTACTAGGAGTATGTCTTTGGATATATTATTTAACTTCTTTTATCCTCTGTTTTCTCAGCTCTGAAATGAATATAATAGCAGTAACTACCTGACAGGATTATTGTTAGAACAAAATAAATTGATACATAAAGCTTTGAGTATAGTGCCTGATACCCTGCAAATGCCCATTGAATATTAGTTATTTTGATGTCTTTCCAGCGTGTTCAATCTTGCCTCTGTCTTCGTCTATAAAATAAGCCTCATAGTATATACTTTGACAGTATAACAGACTAATCAGGAGACTCAAATATAATCATTCACACTTTTAAGGGGCTTTAAAAATGTATGTGCTTATTAAAAAAGAGTTGTTTTCCAAGTTCAGGTGCAGGCAGGGTAAAGTCTAAGTACTTACGAACATCCGGGAGAGTCCGAGAGAGATCTAGCAATGCTGTGGAGCTGTGCACAGTGTGGTCTTTGGAATCTGAGAGAAAGGACTGTGCTTCCTATTTGCTAAATTACATAGTTTCTCAGCCTCTGTTTTCTTGTTTGTGATAAAGGGATAACAAAGCCTATATTACGGAGTTACTGGGGAGATTAAAGGAGCGCACATATTTAAAGGACATGGCATACAGTAAACAGTCACTAAAAGCCATCTTATTTTGAGATGAAGAGGAAAAGGTAAAATACAGAAGGAAGACCATGGAAGAAGAGCCTTTGAACCCCAACATGGAGGCCCATTTACATGAACCCCAATGGTACAACTCATGTCTTCCCAGAGCTAGGGACATCTGAGTGTATGTGGTGGGCAAACTCCTCAGTTGTGCTACTTTTCATCTCTATTCACCTTATATCTACCTGTCATCTGTTGCCACAGCCCCTCTGCTGAACACCAAAAAGAGTTACCTGGAGTAACTGGCCCAGAGTCGGTCCTAGCATCAGAGGTTAGTAGGGAGGCAGTTTTTCTCTCTGGTGGTTCTAGAGCCTGGGTTTCTTTAAGCTTTGTGTTGGGGCATGAGTTACTTGACTATTTACTATGAAAATTATTTCTTGTTTTTGTGACTAGACAATCACTTTCTTTGCTTCTGTGGATTATCAGTTTTAATTTTGGTCACATCTGAGTAGAATCCAAGTGATTCATTAAATTTTTTTTCAGCCTTACTTTTCTCTCCTTTCCCCAGTGTTTGGAGCATCTTAAATTAGAAAAGGTTTTAGAAGCCACCTGGTCCAATATAATTCACCCCATACATCGCCTTCGAAATGGGCTTGACCAATAATTATACAGCCACTCTTTAACCACTGTGTTATAATACCCTTTAAAATGCCAATTGCTTTGCCATGCATGCGCCCAACTCTCAAAACAGAATGTGTGTCCCTATCCATGGTCACCTTGTGTTGTCTTTTGATTTTTGTGCCCTTCAGTTATGATCTACTAAGAATGAATCCCTTTGATGGCCTTTGAAGCTTCATGAAGTAAGAAGGAGGAAAAAATAATAAAGGATGCTCTCACCTATCAGCGGATCCTAAGACAGCTTGTTTTTCTATTTCTAAGAGTTATGAGTGACTATGAACATCAATGATAATTGAAAAGAAACAATAAATTAATAACCAGAAGCACATTCATGGGTCAAGGGATTAATTCATTTAGAGGAAAGGTTAATTAATTGGATGAGTATGTGATAAAGACATTTCAAGGAGATATTTTAATTGGCAATCATGTCACTAGTGAGGAGAATAAAAGGGAAAAGTGTGCTATTTCAGAAGATTTCAACTTGATATTTTTGGTTACTCTGTGCTAAGTAGGGTGAGAGAAAGAGATGTGGTTTCCTGAAGATCTTTGAGGGGAAAGCAGTGACATTCTGGTTGCTCGACAAAAGCTTACCCATCTTATGCGCAGGCCATATTCCTCATTTTCTCCATTGCCTGTCGAAATTTGCTATAAAAATATAAAAATATGCTAGAATTCTTTTATGGGTTAAAATGACTACATCGCATTTGTCATTAATTGCAGAAAAGAAAGACAGTTCCCACTGAAGGAATTTTAGGCAATGAAAGATGTGTATGGACACGGGAGTCAATTTGTAACATTTGTACGGAGAAGAAAAACCTTGTTAAGAAGACCATATGCTAAAGATAGTTTTAAAAAATGATAAATTAATATCTGTAAAAATATGAATGTATTATAAACAGTAATTCTGATGATGTTTTTGAATAGAAGCACACATTTAAAAAATACTATCAAGGAGAATGCTGTGGTTTGAATATGGCTTGTGTTTATTCCCACAAAACTCATGTCGAAATTTGGATCGCAGTGCGGCAGTGTTGGGAGGGGGGGCCTAGTGGGAGGTGTTTGAATCAGGAGGGCTTGGTGCCATTCCTGGGGTATCCTGAGGTAGTAAATGGGTTCTCGCTTTGGTGAGACTGAACTAGTTCTTGTGGGAATCGGTTAGTTCCTATGAGAGTGGATTGTTATAAAGCCAAGTTGCCCCTTTGGGTTACTCCTTTTTGCACGTGTCCACTTCCCCTCTGACCTTCCCCCATGTTAGGATGCAGCACAAAAGCCCTCACCGGAAGCCGAGCAGCCGCTAGTGCAGTACTCCGTGTGCTTTTCAGCCTGCAGAACTATGTGCTAAATAAACCTCTTTTCTATACAAACTGCCCAGCCTCACGCATTCTATTACAGCAACACTACAACAGACTAAGAGAACTTTACAGTGTAAAAAGTAATTTTAATACATGTTGTTCCATTTACTTCATACAGATTGAGCTTATGTAAATAGTGTTATGTTGTATCAATTGCCAGCTGACTCACCTCAAAATCTACTCTTCACTGCCCTGCCTGTGATCCTAGAGTGGATTTTGTAAATACCTCCTCATTGTCAGTAGAGGGTGCTGGAGAGACACTGCAGAAGAACGGGCTTCTTTTCCTGTTTTTGTGTGTTGTTCTTGGTTGGCTCCTGTGGGACACAGTCACCAGAAGTGTGCTGGACGCCCAGAGCCATTTCTCATGCCAGCCTCGGCCCACCTACACCCACCCAAGTGGGGATTTTCTGGTTTCCCAGCATGCATTTCCCTGCCCTCCAGCCTCAGTCCAGCGACTGTGGACCATTTCTGGTCCAGAATCCAGCAAACTTCTCTGTCTACACCTTCTTCACAAAGTCTCTGTCTTAGCCTTGGAAACTCTACTTCCAAATTTATTTCTTCCTTGGGTACCCTCTCTCCATCACCGGGTATTCTGTAACATTCTCTTTAATTTTTTCTCAGGAGTGAATCCTCCATTAAAAATTAGTAATTCTTTATATTAAGCATTTCCTGTTCAAATTACTGTGTGGTTTCTGCCTTTTGCCTGGACCTGACACATACCTCATGTAGCAGATGCTATTTGTGTTCCGCCTCTATCTACTGCACACACACCACTCCTTGCCGTGCCCAAGGCATTCTACTGTCAACACCTGGGACTTTGTGCTAAGGCTCTGTCTTTGCATTTGCATAAGGGCAGGCCAGGCATACTGTGTAGTTAACATCTCTGGGCGCAGCCTTCAGCCATTGACAGATGGAAGTTGGAGGATGCGTAATCCAGATTCTTCCTCATTAGGCAAAGCAACTCAGAGTCATGTTCTGCAATGACTCCCCAGGCTCCTTAGGAGATTGAGACTCAGTTGTTCATAATGATTACCTGCTCAATAATACATCGGTTATCTACTTCCTTCTGTTTTCAGTCTCACTTCCCTACTCCCCAACCAGTGTTCCCTGAAGTTATCCTCTAAACAAACTATTTCACTGAAATTTTTATTTCAGGATATGCTTCCAGGGGAACTCAAAACATCCCAGTCTTAGAGACGAGGGAATGAAGAGTCTGAAAACTGTCTTTTCCAAAGCCAAATAGTCAAGCAGTGAAGAACTCAGTTCATCTTGGCCCAAGTCTCATTCTATATATTTACTTCAGCAAATATCATTACAATTTTAAATACATGTTAGATAAATGCAGACCTGTTAGTCCAGTCTAAATATATAAACCCTGGAGTATAGGTGTTCAAAAATAACCTTATTTATTTAGGATACAAAAATTAACTTCTTTAAAAGTGAATCTCTGTAAATGATTGCCACAGAAGCAACATAGGCAGCATTAAAATATAGAAACAATTCTGAGAGCAAACTTTCTCTTTTCATTAGTTTTTATATGATATTTTATTGTCAGTAGGTACCGTCTCTCAGATTATAGATTATTAGTTGTTTTCTATGAATGTGATCAAAACAGCATAGTGCCGCCCTTATGGCTTATAGTTGGAGCTGATTCTGTGTTGAAATACAAAGCTCTGATTTCTGAATACAACAACCATCTATAACCAATACAAGCGACAATGTGTCATATTGTCTGTAGTCCTGGGAGAGAAGCTTCTGTCCCAACACATGGTTCACAAGACCTACAATTGTGATCTGCTGTTGTATCCAACAACCATTCTTTTCCCAAGCTTAGCCTCATAAAACTGAGATGCACCAATGCTACCCTAGGAATAAAATTTTTCACCGGAATATTCCTAGAATAAACTGTGGAAATAGAAAAGATGGCTATGTGGGGAGTCTATTCTAATTAGAAAATGATATGTTCATCTATTAGTGTGGTTTTAAAATCTGGAGGAAGATTTGAAATAGGAAGAAAATGATGAGTCTCCAGGAGGAAGGTTGATTTTTATGCACATCTTATTATACACCTTGTAATTATATGCACATTCCTTCCTGCCTAAGACCTACTTCAGCCCGTGCTGGTTCCTTTGCCATCTAGATGAGAGTAGTAGTTCTCAAACTTTAGCTGGCATCAGAATCATCACAGATTGCTGAGCCCTAACCCCCAGAGTTTCTGATCCTGTAGGACTAGGGGTCAGTCTGTGAGTTTGCATGTCTGCATGTTTAACAGGTTCCTGGTGCTGCTACTGCTGCTGCTGCTTAGGGACTGCATTTTGAGAAATACTATTCTAGAGCAGTATTTTCTCAACCCTTGGTGTATACTAAAGTTGCCTGGGGAGTTTTTAAACATTACCAATGCTTGGGGCCCACCCAGACAAACTAAATCAGAATCTTTGAGGTTGGGGCCAAGAATCTGTTTCTGAAAAGCAACACAGGTGACCTGCTGGATATCAGAATCAAAAACCAGTGTTTATCCCAGTGTTTCTGACTATAATGTTTACACAGATTACCTGATAATCTTGTTAAAATGCAGGTTCTGATTTAGTGCTCTGGGACATGGTCCCAGATTTTGCATTTTTAACAGGGTCCCAGATGGAGCTGCTGCTGTTGCCTCACAGACCACACTTGGGGAACCAAGAGTCAGAAATGCTGTCTTCTTTATCCCTTTCATATAGATGTGGTTTTTGTGTAAGTTAACCAGAGATATACTAAATGATTCAGGTCCAGGGCTCAAATATCTTTTGGATACTAGAGTTGACTATTTGACTAGGTTCTACAGGTTGTCTGATTAGAGCAGGAGGAGCTCTCATGACTCATTTTAGACAACAGGTTATTACGGCAACTTTCAGACATTTCTGTGTCAACCTGGGAGCTCCTGGACATCACTACCAGTCATAGCAAGGGGCTCCATAGATGCTCAGAGCATTGGCCATGTGGATGCAGCCACTCAGAGGGCTCTGTGCTCCTTGAGAGATATGGCCGAATTTAAGCCCCTTCCTTAGCAGCGTTTAACATTGACCCCTGTGCTGAGTTCAGAAATAATTCTCCCTCAAGATAAATACATCATAGTGAAGAATAAAGCTACCAGCTGGGAGTTCAGGGATCAGCATTGTTTAAAAAAGAAAAAAAATTACCACTGAAAGCGAGAGCGCTAAAGGGCTAGGGCACTCTTTACCCTAAAGGGAATTCTTAAATGAAAATAGTGCCTTCAAGTTAGTATTTTGGTTCTTTACAAAAATAAAAAGCACAGACACTTTTAAGTCTCACTTCCTCCCATTTTATTCTTTATTGTACTCAAATATATCACATATGTATGTTCTATTTTTATGAGGCCAACTGTGAAAAAAACCAGAGGCTTAGAAGCAGCATCAAATTCCATCCCATTCCAACTTCTCATCTCTATAGGGGAAAAACCCAAGATATGAGGAAATAGTCTGAGAAGGCATAGTTTTGCCCTTAGGACACATTTTGCCCAACCCGTGTTTTTTTTCTAGAATGTATAGCTTATTTGATTCCCCAGAATAACAGGTACGAATGTGCCGGTCTGTCTCTGCCTCACTGGACTGTCCTTGCGCCTTTTATGAGCTCTTTATTCAGGGCCCTGTTGAATGACACAACCAAAGGAACAGGTTCTTTCAGGACACAAGCTGCAGGGAGTGACATTTAGCTTATTCTCTCTGGTGGGACCTACGCACTCGATGGGATACCAAAGGAAGCTTTGAAGGCATCTGTGTGAAGTGGCGGAAATTTCATCAGCTCTGTTTCTAGCCAGAGGAACTACGGGCAAGAGGGCAAGACCATTTGCCACAGAGAAAGTTCTAAGACTTATTGCTGATAGTGCTCAGGATTTCTGTGGCCTGGGGTGCTGAGTGTGACATACGTGTGTGTGTGTGTATGATTCTGAAGCAACAGCAAATATCCATAGAGAAATTTTATGGAAGAAAAATGGTATGTTTGTGGAATATATTCACAAGAGTGAATAAATTTCCTGGATCTTTCAGTGATTGTAAAGAGTTTAAGATAAGACATTACTAACATCCAGATCGACATATCAGAAGTCATAATACGGTTTGAAGATAAGGTGGCTGGCAGCAGAGACGGCACAGTTTTCTCCTCTGGTGCCTCCTCAACAACGTTTTTTTAAAGCTAACTGCTGACTTGATAGTTAACACTGTGATGAATATAGGGGACGCAGTATGAAAGCTAGATCGTGACCTAAGCAGAGAGGATGTGAAACATGGCCTGGGACACTGAGAGAGAGGGAGGAAAGAGGAGGTCGGGATGAAGGAGAGAGGAGAGAGGAGAGAGGAGAGAGGAGAGCAAATGATAAGGGGAGAGGAGGTTGGAGAAAAAAGAAGGGAAGGGAGAAGCTGGGGAAAAGGAGAGTTGGGACTAGGAAAAGTGGAGCAATCAGGAAGGACGGAAAGAGGAGAGGAATGGGGGGATGGAAGGCCGAGGGAACTGAATTGACATTTGCTTAGCGTTCATTATATGCCAGGCAGCACAGCTTTCACATAAAGTACTTCATTAAATCTCACAAAGACTCTGAAAATTAGATATATTTTGAAAATCAACACTGAGAAGCATTAAATGACAGAGCAAGGTCACAGAGCAAAGAAAAATGGTTGGAAGCAAACATTCCTTTGTGTCCCTCCAAAATTCCTGCTCCTTTCTCAACATATTTATTTGGACCATTTGTCTTTTTTTTTTTTTTTTTTTTAAGAAGTAGGCAAAGGAAAGCCTTTTTGGAAGAGACTTCAATAGAACTTCACATGTACTGAGGCTCTATTTTCAGTGATGATGGTGGTCTAAGAGAAGACTACGTTTGGAACATTACAAACTTAAACATAAAAGACATAAAAGCAATGTCTTAAAAAAATGACCTTAGAAAATAAGCTACAAACTCCAAGAGAAGAAGTAGCTTTAGCGAGAACTATCTGGAGCAGCCTATTTTCATTGTTACGGATAAAACCATAATCTTGACATTAGCATTTCTACTCCACACAGGAGCTATCCATAGCAATTGCCATCCTCCAACCAAATAGTTGCCTTGCTTCACATCCAAATATGATTCCTCCTTACCTGGGAGGAACTGATTGATTTACAAGTCTTCAAAAGGCATTTGCACTTCTTTTTTCCTTCTAGAAAATCCAAATGAAATGAGAAAACAATGAACTACAGCAAATCAAGAGGTACTGGTAGTGCATAGCACATAGCAGACACCCAAGCGTTTTTAGTTGAAATAATGAATGTGTATGTTCATAGCTCTCTTGGAGAAAAAATGATTAATCACTTTAATGAAAAAAAATCATTGATGTGTTAGGAACTGCACACAAATAGTGTTGCACAAACTCGTCAGTTTTAATTGGTTTGGTTCTACCTGGTCCATCTTCCCAGAGAAACAAATTATTATCTAAGGGACGACAACACTGCTTAGGACAGTGTTTTTAGAGTTTGTTAGAACATCCATATTATTAATAAGATCATTTGGGGACTCGGCTCATATCTTAGGGGTTAGAGCCCTAAAATCTCTAGAAATACACTAAAATCCCCCAGAAATACACTATTTGAAGTAAAGTTTGAGATCTACTAATTTAGGGGCTAACCAGACTTCTTTATTAGACAGTCACAGACTCAGGGCTGTCATTAATAGAATTTAGTTGCTGGTCCCCTTATGTATAAATTAGCTAGGACTCACACTTGTGCTTCTATAGATTCTAGACCAATATTTCTCAATCCTTAATGTATGTAAGTTACTCAGGGAGTTTACTAAATGGTAGATTTTCAGGCCCCACCCAAGGGGACTGCCTGGAAGTCAGATTCTCTGCATTTTAAATATGTATCCCGTGTGGTTGGTAGGCATTCTGCTAACCTCATATCCAATGCAGAGCCCTTCTGGAGAACACTATTCCTGTCAAATAGTCATGCAGCCTCTAAAAGGATACTTTCTCTATTAGGAATAAATAATGAACTCTATTTGTAAGTAGGTTTAATTGTAAGAAATTTCTTATTGAATTAATATAAAGTTTTGTGTAATCTAGCTGTCTGGTTCTCTTAATTACAATTGCATAGAAGACTTTAGTTTGCAATATAAGTTTTAAGGAAATAATCCTGACCAAAAATATAACTTCTTCTGTTCCCTCTGGATCTCTGGCTTGCTCTTTCAGCAGAGGGTGTGTAGGAGAGGTGAATACAGCAACCCAAATATATATCCCTGATGAAAAGACAAGGGCCTCTCCTATTTGCATAGCAACGGTGTTTAGACAATCAAACATCTAGGAAAATGTGGAATTCTCACTTCCTAGAGTAATATCATAACACGTATAAACAAAGTAAAACAAAATGACATCATTCTGTGCTGCCTGGTTGTGGGAGAATCCTAACGATCAGAGTGATGATGAGAAAATCACCAATAAAGAATAAGGTGGGGCTGGTTCAGATGAGGCAGAAAGAAGAAATCAATGGGAACCCTCCCTTCTTCCTGGTGGCCGCTCATTCTTGTCCAGTTGCAGCTGCATGCAGGTTAGAGAGATGGCTCTTATGCCTGCTAAAGTCAGCTGTTAGGATTAGATACAGAGCAGACTGGATAGAAAAATATGGGCATGTTTCCAGCTATTTCAGTGGGACGTCCCCATATCCTCAGAACTTAGCTAATTCTTTCATCTGTTCACTTACTTTGAAAAAAACTCAAATATTTTATTTACTAATTTTGAAAGAAATTATATTACCTTTCTATATAACCTATATAACCCTTGAAAAATACGAGTTTGAACCATGCAAGTCCACTTATTCTTGGATTTTCTCCTGCCTCTGCCACCCCTAAGACACTAAGACCAACCTCTGCTATTCCTCTTCCTCCTTCCCCTTAGGCTGCTCAGTGTGAAGATGATGAGGATGAAGACCTTTATGATAATCCAATTCATAAAATATATTTTCTCTTCCTTATGATTTTCTTAAAATGATTTCACTTAGAATGATTACGAAGACCAGGATGAACAGAAGGAGGAGTGCAAGTGAATATATGGAATCTAGAACGTTGCCTTTGCTTCAATTTTCCTTTGAACTTAGGAAGAGTCTGGATTTTGGAGGTGGAGGAGTGAGTAGAAGGCATTGAATCTTGAATGATCTGCCTTATAGACAGGTACTGTGTTCATTTTTTAAACAGGAAACATCTTTTCTCTCTGCTGCTGTAGCCAATTTTAGGATGCAAGATTCACACAACATCAGAAGCCTTGGTTTGTTTAGATGCTTTTAATGATACAAGTTTCAGATTGTTTATTCTTTGTGGTGGGAAATGAAACCTGGAGGAATCCAGAATATGAACTCAAGATGTCCTCCAGGAATGTCTGGGGTGACTAGGCCCTAAATGTTCTTAAACATAAAAATAAAAACTTAAGTGAAGGTGTTTCAATCACTGCCAAACCCAGCACCTGTATCTGCATGTTGGTGTGAGGTGTAGAAAGCATTATGGGTTCTAGATGGTGCCAACATCCTAATTGTGCTGTCTCTGGAGCTTTTTTCCCCTTAGCAAATAAGAATGAAAACAAATGTTCTGCATAGCTTACAGCATTGTTGGGAGGTTTAAAGAAAAAAAGGTAAAGTGCTGACCCATTGCAAGCTGTTATTACTTCCACAAGCCAGAAGTCAGAAGTCTTGGCTCCATTTGGGAATTACTACTGGTCTACCAACTTCCCTAAAAGAAAAACACTAGGGAAGGACACACCCAAGGCTTTCTCCCTCACTTTGAGCCCAAAGTGGCTCAATGTAGAAGTGATCTCATTTTCCACAGACCAATTTTGTGTTCCTGAGCAACAAGGTATGATGCGTGCAGGAGAGACATTTCTGCTGGCACTGTGCCGGCAGCCTTACTTCAGGTCATTGACACGAGTCAGCAAAGACTAGATGGAGCCCTCTCTCCCACCATGCCAAAGCTCACATGGTTGATACTCAGTCCATACTTTTATTTCATTAATAAAATATGACCTCACTCTTCTTTTGTCATCCAGAATCATGAGGATATATTTGTTGCAAACTGCATGCAGATGAAAGGGGAATTCCTTTCGAAACTACACCCTCTTAATAATAAATAATTTTTATCTACTATACATAACAATAGTGCATTTCTTGTTAAAACAGCAAGCTTTTTTTTTACCAAAATGAAAAGAAAACATTCATTTCATTATAAATATTTTAAATAGTGTAAATACATATTTCATACCAAGTATATAAAAATAGCCTGTTTTTTTTGATAAATAAAGACGTTTTCATTTACATGGCAAACAACGTGCGAATAGCTAACTGCTGGCCACCAGCTCTATTTGACTGATTGTCTAGGAGATGACATGCAGTGATAATTGTCCCTTTGCCTTCACAAAAAGAAAAATAGATCAGCAGGATCTGTGCACTCCCGAGGCCAACAGTACCATGGATATTGTTCAGGAATGACACCCAGGCACTCAGGAAAAACCTTTGCTGTACTTCACAAAAGCCACCTAGGACAAGACTAATCCACAAATTCTTTGTCTGGGACTTCTAGCTGCTCAGACCCTCAGGGTCTTTGGACTTTTGCCCAAGTCTGTCAAACAGACCAATAAGTTAATACCTGTACAGAAAAAATGTTTCTATTATGCTTCTAGGGTCTAGAGATTCTTTGCTACAGTATGGAGGTGGTTCTGCCTTTCCCTGGCTCCTCACACTCTCTTCTGCAAGATTCCTCACTTGGCCCAGTCTTCACGCCCGCCAGAGGCAGAAAAGGCAAACTAAAGCCATCATGCAGCAGTAGGTTTGAAGTGGGCAGCTGCGTCGTGTGCACTCATATCATACGTTTATGGCTTTGTTATCTTTCACTTCTGTTGTGCTTGTGACAACTTCCAGTGGAAAGTTCTCCAAGGGTTTTGTAGAGACTGATGCCATTCCTTCTTGGTTCGAAGATCCCGGCAAGTTTTCCAGACTGTAGGAACTAACAGGTCCCTGACTGAAGCTGCCCTCCTCTGATCTGCTTGGGAGAACTAGGTGCAAAGATGTTTCCGAGGAGGAGCAGACAGAGGACGAGAGAGTTGCTGAGATGGACTGCAGAGGTGTCAACGTAGTATCTGAATGTGGAGAGATGCACCTTAAAAATTGCAAATGACCTTCTTGGACAACCTGGTAGTGGGAAGGTGAATAATCAAGGTTTGGAGAATGATAAAGTTCACTGTCTGCAAGGTTTTGCTCATGAGCTCTAGTTCGTTGGGGGCTGCTCCCCACAGAAGAGGGATCCATATTCCAAATATCTGAGGTGATATTACTGCGACAAAGTTGTGCTTGGATATAAGCAGCCCCACCTGTTTGCAAGTGTAGGCAGGGTTGGTGTGTACTCCAGCTCATTCTGGTCTGTAAGCTTTCACTGGAGGGACACACAGAGGTGGTGTGCTGAGAGCAAAATCGTGATGGCTGCTGAGGTGATAGAATGTTTTCCAGAAGTTGCATCACATTCTTCATGTCTTTACCTAGCTGGGAGACTTCCTGAGTCAACGTTGTTACCTGTGTGGGTAGAGTAAAGCAAAAGGCAATAGTTAGAGGTATGTGGTAGTGCCTAGACTTCAGAGCAGTGAAGCAGGGAAGTGGGATTTCTTAGTAAGAAAGCCCAAAAGGCTGCTCCAGCTCCAGCCAAGCCCAAGGGGTGAATGGATAGATTGGACATCTGGATGAACATATATCCTGTAATGCCATCCTCATTCTGAAGGAACCTAGTGAAACAAAAGTAGACTTAGATTCTTAATCAATGATTCCGGGATTCTTAAACAGAATTGGAGATGTGGATTCATCATCTCTTAAATGCTGATGCTAGCTTTTGCCTCCTCTGAGCTAATGGGATGCACGATGGTACACAAAAATCATCGGATACTTCAAATCAATGTAGGGTAGCAGATAATTGGATGCTATGAACTCAGCAGATTCGGCACTACTGTGTACCCAGAGTAGACATCTAGGGAATAGCAGCTCTCACTTTTGCCATTTCTGGTTGAAGTCTGTGCTTATCATGGGCCAGAGATAAAGTGGCCTTCAGTGATGGTGAGAATGGTAAGCAAGAACTCATACCAGATTTGCTAGGGAGGGAGTTCACAGAAAAAGGAAAGCTACAGATTGAGAGTTGGAAAGAAAGAAAAAGACTGACAAGGTGGATAAGTATAGATAAGCACTGTGAGACATCTCAGAGTTTCTGGGATCCATCAATGAACCCCAAACCTTGTGGAATTATTAACCCAGATTGTGTTGTATGTGATTTTTCAGTTTTCTGGGTGAGACATTTAGCTTTCATCAGATTCTCAAAGGAGACACGGCCCCCATACACTTAAGAATCACTGAAGGGTCTTGATTTCACACTTAACATGAATAATAAAATGCATCAGAGAATTTATTTTCCTAACAAACACATCAATATTTTAATCATGGAGAACACCAGAAGATTGAATTTGACTTAAATCTATCTTTTCATAAGTATTTGTATTCCTCAAATTGAGGGAAACTTATATTTCAGAAAGCAGGACACGTATATTTTCTAGTCTTTGGTTAAAGTCATAACACTAACACAATGTTGTAATATTTTGCCTTCATTGATATAAGACTTTGTATTTTATTTTCTATAACTTTATTTTACTATCATGAACCACAAAACTCTAATAGAAGCAGCTGAACCCATTGGCTAAATACAATCAGAAAAAAGAGGGGCAATTCAACTTCAATGAACAGGATTCATTCAAGACTGCTATTTTGGGCAGACCTTCTTCAACATTTTAGTACACATTCCTAATTCATCCAGCAACTTAATTCAGTCTACTTCCTATGAGTGCATTCTGAAACTAATTCTCCCTGGCAGGCCCATCAGGAGGTAGCACTGTTCAAAGTCAGGCATTTAAAAAGGCCAGAAGGAGGTTTTCCCATGGTTCAGGCAACCAACTGGTAACACCTGCCCTGAAATTGCCAGGCCAAACTCTTTCTGCCCTGCTGCTGGCATGGAACTCAAGGGATTCAACTGAAAACTTGTCCAGGCTTGCAGAAGATCTAAACTTCTGAAGACAAGATACCTCTCAGCCTCACATTTTAAGAAGTGAAACAATGAATTTGAGAAAAATTCAATGTACTTTGAAATTTTCGCTACAGATTGTCAATTTCATCACCTGTCAAGCCTCAATTCTAAAGCACATGGATCATACTTAAATCAGTATCACAGATCTTTGCACTACCTACATTTACAAGGGTTCCATCTTGAATTGATTAGCTCTTCCATCAACATTTCAGAAGAGAAGGCAGCCGCTAATTGCGATAGTTGACGGGACATACTAACTATCCATTCCTATTGTCTAAGCTTAATTCTTGTATCAAACTCAGCAGGGCTATATTAGCTCAGTTCCCAATAAAAATACTTTCAATTGGCCATTTATTAAGGATTGAATAAAGGCAAAGTCTTTGAAGAACAATTTTGAGTATTAGGCATATCAATAATCATGCTATTCAATAAATGAGTAGTACAACATGCCTTCAGGTACATTTTCCCTATTGAATCTACAAATAGTGCTAAGATAGACAGGGATATATTATTACTTCCCAATCTATAAAACGGGGACACTGAAACTCAGAGGTAGAATGACAGTTTTAAGGTCACTTATTTCATGAATGATAATCTTTGACCTAGAATTCAGGGCTTCTAAATTTGCTACTCATTCTACTATAGTATATTATCACATGCAAAAAGAGATAGTGCTTCAGAGAGAGTTGAGAGATTTGTGCTAATGTATTTAGAATGTGTAAAGAGCACAATGACTCAAACAAGAAGGTAGTTTCATGTATAAAACTATCTGAAATGTTAATTCAACATTAAATAAGAAAATAATGTCATCATTAAAAAATAAAAGACTGATTAAACACAGTAAAATCTTTTCATAGAAAACTATATAAATGCAAAAAAAAAAAGGGTTTGCTTAAGGATAAAAACTGGAACCAAACAATATGTTAACAGACATATTTCTGATGACTATTTTTCTTTTCTTTTTTTTTTTTTTTTTGAGACAGAGTCTTACTTTGTTGCCCAGGCTAGAGTGCCATGGTGTCAGCCTAGCTCACAGCAACCTCAAACTCCTGAGCTCAAGCAATCCTTCTGCCTCAGCCTCCCAAGTAGCTGCGACTACTGGCATGCGCCACCACACCCGGCTAATTTATATATATATATATTTTTAGTTGTCCAGATCATTTCTTTCTATTTTTTAGTAGAGATGGGGTCTTGCTCTTGCTCAAGCTGGTCTCGAACTCCTGACCTTGAGCAATCCACCCGCCTCGGTGTCCTAGAGTGCTAGGATTACAGGCGTGAGCCACCACACTCGGCCTGATGACTATTTTTCTAGCTTTCATAATAAACAGTTATTTTCCCATGGTTGAAATACCTTTCTATAGCCACATTTTTTTTTAACAGGTACATAATAATTGCACATATTTATGGGGTACATAGGATATTTCAATACATGAATACAATGTGTAATATAAAATCAGGGAATTATGATATCTATCATTATCTCAAACATTCATCATTTCTTTGTGTTGGGAACATTCCAAATGTTCTATCTATTTTGAAATATAAATTATTCTTAACTATAGTCACCCTACTGTGCTATTGAACAATAGCACTTATTCCTTCTATCTAACTGTATTTCTGTACCCACTAACCCAACTGTGTTCATCCCCACCTCCCCCTTCCCAGCCTCTGATAACCATAATTCCACTCTCTACCTCCATGAGATCCACTTTTTTAGCTCTCAGGTAAGAGGAGAGCATGCGACATTTGTCTTTCCATGCCTGACTTATTTCTCTTGATAGCAAACTTTTCACTGTGCATTTGCCTCAACTTTGAGGCCATGAACTTTGAAGGGGAATCCAGAATCTTAACTGGCTCCAGGAACATAAACAAGCATTAACATTGTCAGAAAACAAATTACTATCCTCGCTTGAACTGAAAGGAGCAAAGAATTCCAGAAAAAGAGCTTTCTTTAGCTCTAGTGGGTTATCATCAATACATGTTGGGGAAGATTTCTGTCACTGTGTCTCTGGGGACACACCCCTGCATCTTATTAAAGTTACATGAGGTAATTGATTCCCGTTAGGTAAGAGATTTCTCTTTTACCAGGACAAAGCCAGCTGTCACAAGGAGAGATGGCATTTCCTGGAGGTGGAGACCGTGGTGACACTGAAGGTGACAACATACTGCCACAGAAAGTGCCATAAAGTTTTACCACACTTTTGTTTACTGCTTCCTGCTGGGTTTGCTATCAAAATCCATTCTGAAACAGGAACAAGCTCAGTCTCCATTAAATGTTGAAAGCAAAGAATGCAGTGTCTGTGCTTTATGAGGGTAGTGGTTCAAGTGCTTCTCAGCATGGTAAGAAGATATGCATTTGCTAAAAAAAAAAAGGCTGTTGGTACCACTTTGTGAACAAGCCTCTGTCCACTTAAGGAGATATGTCTTCAAAATACAACTGAAAACCAGAGTACTGCAAAGAGACAGGTCAATAAAAACAAACAAAATCATGCTGACCAAATGAACCAGTTTTCCCACTTATCTCAACAGCCTAAAATATCTAATTGTTTCTGTCACTCATGTTAGAGAATAGAATCTCTTTTTGAGCATGTATTGCAAAGCCCTTCATGAGCCTGGCCTTATTTTTTAATGGCTCCACGTCTTGCATTTTCTCCCTTGCACACCATCAGACTGAATACAGTGAGATTCACACCTCGCTGCCCTGCTATTTGCTGTTCTCTCTGACTGGGGGCTTCTCCTCTGCCCCTTTCTGCATGGCAAATTTCTTCTCTCCCTTTAAACTTCTTCTGATATTTAATTTTCTATGTAGAGCTTTTT
Source organism: Avahi laniger (assembly GCA_963575035.1). Lineage (NCBI taxonomy): Eukaryota > Metazoa > Chordata > Mammalia > Primates > Indriidae > Avahi > Avahi laniger. The sequence continues at coordinate 61,236 of CAUYSK010066638.1, forward strand.
CTCGACTTCTTCTCAATACTTGCCTAGCAGTTTTAGCTCTGATCATCTTGCATTATACAGGACTGTCTGTCTCCAACTAGGCTATGAGTTCCTTGAGGGTATACTGTTATTAATATTTATCTCAGTATCTCCTGGATTTAGGGCAATGCCTAGAATACAACATACGCTCAGTAACTTGAATGTAAAAATGAACACAATGCCTGCCACTTTGAAGGAATTTTGGTTCTCCTATTGTTTTCATTTCTGATATTTATTTTATTTCATGATTTTACCATAAATATCCTGGGGAAAGCTGCCTGCTACAAAATTATATTGAAAAATTTGTAACTGGCCTTCTTCATTCCAAGTACATATGTTAAAAGTAGGTATTATATGACTATTAAATTTTTTATATATAAATTTTCCAAACCAAAGTCTTTTTTTTTTTTTTTTAATTTTAAAGAGATTTACTCTGAGCCAGATTTGAGGCCCATGACCTGAAGCCATGCCCAAGAGGCCTTGAGCAGTGGACTCGCAGAGGTTGGGTTACAGTTTGGTTTTATACATTCCAGGGAGACAGGGGTTACAGATAAAGTCATAAATCAATACGTGGGAGGCATACATTGGTTTGGTCTGAAAACGTGGGCCATCTCGAAGCTGGGGCTTACAGGTTATAGGTGGATTTAAAGATTCTTTGGCTTGTAATTGGTTAAAGACATGAAGCTTTGTCTAAAGGCTTGGAATGTTTCAACATAAGGAGCTCTTTATCAGAGATAAGCCACTGGACATAGATTTGTTGTGTAAATTGAGGACCTGCAGGTTTGTCTTGAATACCCTTAGGCCTGTTAATGGGCTATAAAGGAAGTTCCCAAGAAGGGAGGGGGGCATGATAAGGCATGTCTGAACTCCTTCCTCCTGGCAGGCAATTTAGTTTTAGGATATTCCTTTGGCCACAAGGGGATCCATTTAGTCAGCCGGTGGTGGGGGTGAGCCTTAAAATTTTATTTTAGTTCACAATTCCCTCCTTTTGGCCAAGATCTGTCAAAGACAGCATCTATGGCCAAACTTTTATTTTGTCCCATCCTTTGCCAGGGTGGTGTGGCTACCTGCCCTGGGTCCATCCAGTCCCTTGGTGGGACCCTTGTGGCTAAGAGGACTGAAGAGCCAAAAGGGGGCTTACAGCCAATTAAATATTTTAGGCCAAACAGGACCGGAGGTAGACAGGCTCTCATTAACACTTTAAAATCTTCTGGATAACCTAAGAATAAAATCCAAAATGATAAAGGCAAGGCTACAAAACTAATTTACCTGTAAGTGTTGAGCTACTATATTCTTGGGCTTAGTGGTAGTCTTACAGCAAATATAAGCATCATTAATATTTAAGCTAAGGGAATTTAGAGACTTTTATTGTGTCATAATATTTTACTCTCTTTAGTAATTTATACTAAGGTGGCTGATACATTACTCATTAGATCTCCTTTTGTATAAATCTATAACTGAGAAAAATTATACTCAGGAAGTTCTAAATCTATAGGAAATAGGAAAAAAAAATTTACAATTCCAAACCAAAGTCTTATCCCCTAGTTTTAAGAGCAGGTGCCATTGCCACCATTAAGAGTCCCCTTTCTCTTATTGTGTTCCCTTCCTAATTGTAGAACTATGTCTCTGTTGGCCAAGACTTCTGCTCGACCTCACTTATCTCGCTGCTTTGCCATTTGTCACAGTATAAACTTGATTTTCATGGGTAGTTTTAATTCTCTAGGAAATTTCCCCCATTTACTGATCCCCAGATCTCATAACTACATTATGAATGCTAAGTGACAAATTCAATTAAGTTATTCAGAGTTGTTCATCAACTGAAATTTGGCCAACTTTTTCCATCCCTGGTTGCTACTCTGGATGGCTACATTAGATGTGGGCCTCTGATTCTTTCTACTTGAGAAGAATCAGAAGATAGTAGACCAAGAAAATATCATTTAATATATGTTCTTTTCTTATTAAATTATATTTTCTTTATTCACTTTCTCCTCTTCCTCTTTTTTTTTTCTTTTTCTTCCTCCTCCCCTTTATTCTTCTATGGATGAAAATCCACCAGTCTGGATTTTAAAACTGTTGGCCAAACCAGTTTACCATCACCATCTGCATAGCCAATTGTTCACATCCAAGATTTCTCTATCCTTTCCAAAATCCCAACTGTTAGAAAAAGGAAGTGATGAAAACACCATCTGTGTTTCCGAGTGGTTCAGTTTTCTATCCAAAACTTTGAAGCACCTAAAGATTCTTTCCTTCTCTGTTCTCCCAGCATCATGCATTAACCACACAAATTATTGGGTGTTTAGCAGGTTTGCAGGCAATGTGTTTGCTCTTGTTGAGTAACACCTCCTGTCATGAACAGAAAACCCACGTAACAACAGACTTGTCAACTAGCCATGATAATTCACACACTGATTTTTCCATATCTCTAAGAAGGGAATCACTAACTGCCACAACTTTTCTATTTCTGTTACATCCAGGTTTCCTCAGAAATTCTGTTGCACATATGGGAAGTAACATTCGTAGGGTGTCAGGCAGGTGAGAGGGGGAAGGAGGGGATGGGTAAATCCACACCTAAGGGATGCTGTCTGGGGGATGGGCAAGCTTGTTGGGTGGTGCAAAGGCAATTTATGTAACCAAAGCGTTTGTATCTCTATAATACTCTGAAATAAAAAAATAAAATTAGAAAAAAAAGAAAGAAGTTCTGTCGGCTTAGAAATAGTCATTGTTGTTCCTACATTTCCAGAATATCTGGTTTACTCTTCTCATGTTTAATTAGCTCCACTGACATGATGTTACTTCTCACCCTTCTTTGAATCATATTTGCATGAGAGCTTTGTTGTAAGAATTGAATAATATTAATATAATGGGTGTAAAACTTTGGTCCCAACATAACTTGTATTATGTCAGAATCCCAGGTGGCTCGATTTGATAATTCAACACAGGCACTAAGCTTGCTTGAGAACTTCTGCAAGGTAGGGAATACTAACCCAGGAACTATTTTGCCTAAAGAAAATGAAAACCACAGTTATCTGTATAACTCTTCCTCTGCCTCAGCATGGAGAGATAAGCCATTCCTATTAACACTTTTACATAATTAATATCAGAAGAAAACATCTATAATTTTTTGTGTTACCTTGCATGGATCTTTGCAGTAGCAAATAGTAACAGGGATAACTGAAGCCATTGAAAAATGTTCATTATGATCCTTTATTTTTAGTCCAAGATTTGCATAATTGCAATCAGATGGATTGAGAATTCTCCATAAAGAATGTGTGAGCTGGAATACAAGGATGTGCAGCCTGGTGTTGATCAGAAGTGAATAAGGACCAATGTGGAGGTGGAGGGGGGGTGCAGGGTGGGCAGGTAATTAGGTCTTTCTTATTCTTTACAAAATCTCAAGCTCCTGCACAAATCCAAACTCAAAGTGTTACCCTATAAATTTTTGTTGATACATGAATAATTTAATGAATAGTAAATTGCATGGTAAATTTTGTACTATGAGTTTTTGTTATTTTGGGGTGAACTTAAATAACTCACTTTCACCAATCTCCCCTAAATATCATTGAAAGATACAGAAGCAAATGCCAGTATACCTCTAGTGGGTAAGAATGTTTCATATGATCTTTGTGTCTCTCTCTGGAAGGCCCCATGACTTCGAAATGGGACGTTTCAAAATTGTGTTATTATGTGGTTTAAAGAATCCTTCTGTGGTGCTATTGACCTATTGTCCCAATAACACCATGCACTGTCAGTTTTTACAGTTGGATTTGTGCATTTTGGTGTAAACACAGATTTGCTGTTCTGGTGTGTCTTTAATTGTGCCTTTTGGAAACAGAAGTATGAGCTTCTAATGTAGAGCAGGAAAAAAAGGTGTTTCGACAATACCTTTCATTCCTCATAAAATCACATAAAATGGATTGCCTTCATTTTATATATGTTTTATATTTCTCAATATTGGCCATTGGAATGATATATTCATAGGCTCTGAGTTTAACTGGAACTTTAGTTGATAGGCAGAGAAAAAATGTGATTTCCATATTTGTGCATTCAGTGAGCAGATGGGGAATGCATCTGTTGACATAATCTTCTTAGCTTGAAGAGTTCTTGACCTGTCACTCAATTTTTGCCAGACATGTACACATTTTCCAGCGAGACACAATTTTTCTAAATTCAGGAGTACTAATTACACCAATCCTCTCCCCCTGTCACAAATACATATACATTTTACGAGCTATGATTCAGGTAATTAAATGGTTTTTCATTTAATCCTTTGTTATGTTGCATATTTATCATAGGATTCAGACACATTCAAACTAACTCCAGAAGCAGGCAAAACAAAAAAGACGATGGCACAATTTCATCTTTGTCTTTTGCTTCACAAAGCATTCAAAAACAAGTGACAGTGTTTTTTATCTGTCAGCTAAAATAATCATCATACTTGGCACTTGTATATATTTCATCCAAATGAGGCTCTCGATCCCATTACTAATGGAAGTTGTAAATCTCTGTGTACAGATGGAGAGACTAGAATGTTGGGAGGTGAAGTGGCTTGTTGTAGGTTAACACTGTCCATCAGTACTGGAAGGTTTATGTGTAGGCAATCCCCATTAAAAAACAAAAATTATGTGACTATAACTGAGAATCATAAGAATAGTACCCAGGGTTTTACTTTTGCAGGTGCAGCTGATGCCTCTTAAATTATAATAAGAGAAGAATTACAAGTCTAGCGTTACCAATACAAAATTACAGCCTTGAAAGTGATTCAATAGCTTCATTGAATTTCTTGCAAGCTCAGGCCTCTGGACGTAACTTTATGACTTCAGCTGCACCATGGTAATCCATTATTTATCAACCCTTTGACTGTTTTTGTCATCTGTTTTCCTGGTTCCTGTGACAAAGTTTGATTAATATCCAAATTGCTTTCTGGCTAAGGGATCTTCACTGCTATCAGTGAACACCAAAACAATCTGTCTCTTCTCAGAATACAGGTCGTATAGAATAGTGTTTGTCAAACTTTAATGTATATAAGAATCATCTGGGGATCTTAACTAAAGATATATTCAGATTCAGGAGGTCTTAGGGGGAGGCTGGGTATTTCTAATAGCTCCAGGTTGGTGCCAATGCTGCTGGTCTCTGCTCTGTGGGATGAGATCATTAGTTCCAATTCTTTTTCTTTTTTTGAAATTTCCTTTTTTATTTTTATATTTGAAAATTGACAAAAATCATATATATTTATGATGCATAACTTGATGTTTTGATATATGTATATATTGTGGAATGACTAAATCAAGCTTATCAATATATCTATTACCTCACATACTTACCATTTTTTGTGTGATGGGAACATCTAAGATCTATTCTCTTAGCAATTTTCACATATACAATATATCGTTATTAACTATAGTCACCATGTTGTACAATAGATCTCTTGAATTTATTCCACCCACTTAACTGAAATTTTGGGTCTTTGACCAACATCTTCCCAATCCCTGGTAACCCGGTCCTGGTAACCACTATTCTAATCTCTGCTTTTTATAAGTTTGACAAACACCATGTGATCTTATTCCTGATTCTTACGGAACTTGTCCATTGGTTAACCTCTCGTGTACTGATCTTTCAGCAAGAACGTAAAGTTTAGTCTAACCTGCTTTTTTTCAATTACTTTGGCAAGTCTATAGGTGGAGTTGAGTTCTTTTAGGGAGTACATAGCTTTTGGTTGTCTTTCTTGCTGTGATATTAGCAGCTAGTGATGTGCATTTCTTTGAACCATTAATTCATTACAGGTTGCTAAGTGGTGATGTTCTAATTCTAGTTCTATATAATTCCATAAGTTATTTAGTTGAAACAATTTTATAGAAAGATACTTCCCTCATAGGTTATTTGGTTTCCACAGTTAATACAGAAAAGAGAAAAAAAGCCTTGGTTTTCTCTTTCCTAAAAATCAATTTTAAATAAAATAAATGATTTCCTTGTTATCCTCTGCAGTTGGCCAATTAGTTTTTTTTTAAATGACAAATTCATGAATTTAGCCATATTTTATGTGTTTTCATCCATCATACTTATCCTTACTGAAGCCCAAATTATCCCCTTTCGCCAGTGAGAGATGCTTCATATTGGCTCCTAAGTTCTTCTTACATCACCCTAGTATTGTTTGATAACTTTCTTGTCTGGTATACTAAGATGTTCTAGACTCATCATGTATATTTCATGCCCCAGAATTAGAAACAGCCATTTATCCAAGAAACTCTGGTTTCTTTTAGTGAGAAGTTGTATTTTAAGATCATAATCTAGCCACTAGAGATATTCGCTGCTATTGAATTGGTCATCGTTTTTACCCCTTTCTGCTGAAAGAGCTTGGAGATGTATACATGTATATATAATAGTACTGTCTTGGCTCATAACCCTTTCCATATTATATCTGTATCTCCTTTCTTCCATACTGTGAATTCTGGTTATTAAGGTACAGATGATGATAGAATTAAGATATCCCATAATTACTCATTTGCTTTATGTCCCATTACACATACAAGAGTCTCAGTATATTAATACCAGGACTACTAATATACACTATGATTATTGAACATAGTTAATGTGGGGTATTCTATTCTCTTTCTCCCCCAACTCTCCTTTTCTTATGGTTCTATTATATCTACATTGTCAGAACATATGGCCCTTGCCAACTTATACTCTCTTTTCTTTAACCTTTATTTAAACTTGGTCCCATAAATAAGTAGATATTTAATGATGATGAATTTGTCCTTATGACGATGTTTTTCAAGTCATTTTGGTTTAAAAAAATCTCATTCTCTAGTACATTCTACAGGAAATGTTTATGGGAACAATATACCCTAAGTTCTTGTATGTTGATAACAGTTTGATACTTGATGGCTAATTTTGCTGGCTATAAAATCCTTAGTTTAGATTTTCTTTTCTTAAGTCTTATCCTATCCTAAATTATATGTCAATAGTTAAATCAAGCTTCAAATTGAAGTATTTTTATGGCTAATTTAAGAAAATCAAAGACTCAAGCCTTTATGTGGGCTTCTAATATTTCAGAAAAAATCTTTTCAATCCAGACCAATGATGGTCTGCTTTGAAAGCTTACTCAATAAGAAGAAAATATACTGGACTGGGTTCAGGTCTTATTTCTATTCCTTTTCATGTAACTTGTTATATATGTGATACTCTCTGGGCCTCAGTTTACTTATCTGTAAGATTAGCATCTCACATGTCAAAATTTTGAACATCTCTTCAAATCCAAAATTGAGATTCCATTTTTCTCTTCTGTTCAATGTCCTAAAGTCTGATGGTTAAAATGGATATAATTCTAATCATATTTTATTCATTCATCTACCATAAATGTGTGTATTACATACATGCTCACCATATAGCAGAGAACACATCAAATAAAGACTTTTATCCTCATAGAACTAACATTCTAATGGGGACATAAAGACAATGAACAATGTAAATAAATTAACTATGTAGTACAATAGAGATCTAACAGGGCTGTAAACACCAGCAGATCAGAAGGAGGTAGCAGAGGGAAATTGGGGTATGTGTTCCTCTGGATGCTTCCCTGTTGGGTTGAAGGGGATGGAAGGTCATAGAAGATACCAATAAGAAATCACAGCTCTTTTCAAGTGGACTTCTCCACCCAGCTTTCTCTGACACAAGTTTCTGTAACCACTGTCTACTCTGGCTCTTTCTGTCTTAGGAGTTGTAGTGAACTGTTATTGTTTTTGGGAGGGATTAGTCCTACTCCTTGTGGTTTGTCTATACCCTACTGACTCCTTTGTAAATAGTCCTTTTATTCAACTTTACTCAAATTTCCCATTTGTAATGTGGCATTGGTTTCTACTTGGGCCCTTTTAGTCCCTTTATTCAGAGATAAGAAGGAGCTGATATATAAGTATTCACAAGCAAAGAAGAAAAAAATACCCAATCTCCAAAAGTTACACACATTTTAAATCCACATCTCATGGAAGAAACTTCTGAGTGGCATATATCTTTCTTTTCTTTTGAGAAATCCAGATCCACACTATTACTTAGGATTTTTTAAATATCAGTACAACACTTATGAAAGCCACAAATTTGCCTGTTCATACAGGCTTGACAACTGGAAAATAACTAAAAAGGCCCTATAAAGCATAAATTAGTTGAATATATTTCAGTTTAAAAACCCGTGTCCACAAAATGTAGCATTAACATCAATAATATGTATGTAAAAATTTAAAAAAATGGTTTTGCCAGCAGTTTAATAGATTTTGTTTTTCTATGTCAAAAGTGAATGTATATCCTTTGTCCATATTTTGCTTTTGAGAATTGATAATAAAGAAATATATATTATCAGAACGAGGAAGAAAAAAGCCTGTATAGACAAATCTTGTGAAGGCAATTCTGTTAGTGTGTTTCAGTTGACCAAACTGCTGATGAAAAGATATAACGGTAACATTAATTCAAAGAACTAAGGAATGAACTTCACAATAAAATATTATTCATGTAGGCTTTCTTATGTGAATTATTTATAGAATATAATTTTTTCATAGGCATTTAGAAAAGTATTTAGCCAACTATCAATTAAAGAACAACCTTTCTTATTGTTCCATTTCTTTGACTCAAGGAGATTTCACTGATCTACTTTCTCAAGTATAACCTAGTCCACAACTGAGATTCTGTCTCTGTTTTCCAGTGAAAGGCATTTCACTATTTGTATTTGTTTAACTGGACATTTATATGATAAATCTAATTAGGGATATTTTGGTATTGAACTTTGAGTAAAATTAAATAGGAGACAAAATTTCCCTATTAACTTTTGGGTGCTATTATAGATATTACTAATGTTTGTCATTTTTGGGGGAGTACACAGAAGATTAAACTTTCTTCCTCCTGGAAATTAATTGTGCCCATGGAATTAGTTGTGATTAATATAATATGAACAGAAATGATGTGTATATCTTTCAAGCCAAACAATTGCCTACATTCCACTCTTCAAATAGAAAACAGCCAATCAGTGACATTCCAGATGGTGGAGCCCCTTCTGCTGACCTGTATCGAGCATTTTGCTTGAACAAGAAATAAATTTTAATCAATGAGATTTGGCATCTGTTACCTCAATATAAATTATCCTATAAGAGTGCTTATCTGAGAATGGTGAGACTCTTTAATATTTTAGAAACAGTAACTAGACTTTTCAAGGAGGCTAAAAATGAGGAAGGAAAGTTAAAAAATGTTGATGTTACAAAACAAAATTTGAAATTTAACTTTTGGGTCTTAGTGACTATATAAAATAATCCTCTCTAAAGCCTTGGAAAATAGTGGACATGAGGACATGACTGGAATAGCTATTTTTACAGGACATGACCTATGATCCGGTTATGAGATGCAATGCAAACACAGTCATCTCTGAAAAGAAGAAGCTCTTCTGTTGGACTCAACAGCAACAAGAGCTTGGTCTCTAAAATGCTAGAGGCCAAGTTAATAAGAATGAGGTTTTCATCTCTCTTAAAGTTAATAATGTGCTAATGTGTAATATGAAACAAAGACCTCCATATTACTGAGAGTCTCAGCAACGAAGTGTAGATCAGAAATAGAACTTAGCTCTCTCAAATATTGGTTCTCATCACACATATATGTAACTTACAATATATTGAGTCATAAAGGGTAAAACAGAAGTACCATTCTGAATTCTGGAGTTTGAGAAAATGTTTAGTTTTATCTCACAAAAAGAACCATGAAATTTTTCCATGGGCAATTTCTTTGAAAATTTTAGACCCAATCAGGATCTAAAAAGGATTATAGTATTCCTAAAAAAAAAGAATTATTCCCACCAAAGCAGTTTAGACACTCAAATGGGCCAATGACTTAAACCGTAAAGAAAGCACTAGACTGACAAACAGAAGACATTTGGTAGATGTGAAGCAAATTTTGTGTGTCAACTTGACTGGGTCATGGGATGCCCAGACATTTGGTCAAACATTATTCTGGGTGTGTCTGTGAGTGTGTTTCTGGATGAGGTTAGTATTTGAATCAGTAGACTGAGTATAGCAGATTGCCCTCTCTAATGTGAGTGGGTCTTATCCAATCAGTTGAAGACCCGAACAGAACAAAAAGGCTAGGTAAGAGGGAACACATCTTGCCTGTTTGAGCGGAGACATTGGTCTTTTCTGGCTGTGGACTGGAACTGAAAAATCCTCTCTTTTTGGATTTTAGGCCCACTGGCTTTTGGACTGGAACTTATTCCATTGGCTCTCCTGGTTCTCATGCCTTTCAGCTTAGACTGGAACCACACCATGACCTCTTCTTGTTCCCCAGCTTGCCAACTGCAGATCTTGGGACTTCTCAGCCTCCATAATCATGTGAGCCAACTCACTATTCTCTCTCTCAATATCAACATCTATGTCTATATACTTATATCTATCTGCTTATCTATCATCTTTCTATCTTCTATTGGTTCTGTTCCTTGGGAAGAACCCTGACTAATATAATGGATAAAAATAAAAGCAAGTGTGTTTAAGTTTTGGAAAACATGAATGGCACAAACCTCTACAGAAATCAATTGGTAAAGACTGAATTTGAAGTGAACTTTAAGCAGCTGCAAAAGCAAAACCCAAGAATGTTCTGGGAATGTCAAAATGGGACTTGAAATGAGAAAGTGAATAAATCTTCATATATATAATGGGGCAAAACCAAGCAGGAACTCAGAATAGCATAAACCAAAGAATATAGAGTTTTAGGTAATTATCCGAAAGAGGCTACTTCCTTAGCCCAGTGCTTCCTATATTGTTCCAACACATGATAGCAGGAAACAAAACACTGGTAGTTATTTTGTCATTAAAATGATCCATAAGCACATGCATTTGGTCAATTCAGGCTAACAATAAGTTAATTTAGTCATTTGCTATAAGAATTCATGGAGCCTTAGTAAGCTAATGACCAATGTGCATCTCTAATAATATGAATTAATTTTAAACCAAACATGTCAGCTGTATATCATCACAAAGGACTTATTCCTTAAATTTTTATTTTAAATATCTTGGAAACGAAAAAAATATATAGGCCAGGCATGGTGGCTCATACCTATCATCCCAGAACTTTGGGAGGCCGAGGCAGTAGGATCGCTTAAGTCCAGGAGTTCAAGACCAATCTGATCAACATACTGAGACCCCATCTCTATAAAAAATAAAATATTAGCCACACAGGATGGCACATGTTTGTAGTTCTAGCTCCTTGGGTGGCTGAGGTGGGAGGATTGCATGAGCCCAGGAGTTCAAGGCTTCAGTGAACTACAATCATGCCATTGTACTCTAGCCTGGGTGTCAGAGTGAGACTCTATCTCAAAGAAATGAATAAATAAAAGTTATAAATGTTCAAGTATTATATATGTTTTTGGAATTACATAAAGTAAATGGAAGAACATCTGCTGACCATATCCCAAAAGAGAATATTCGATAATACCAGAATCTCACAATTAGTAAGTGAAAACAAGCAGCAATGAGAAAAATAGAAAATAAAAAGTGAAATAGAAGACTTAAATCCAACTATATCATTAGTAACATGAAATATAAATGGATCAAGCAATCCAATCAAAAGGCACATTTTTTTCTGAATAAAATAATTTAAGATCCAACTATATACTGTCAACAGGAAACACATGTTAGAATAAAAGACACAAATATGTCAAAAGTAAAAGGATGAAAAAAGATGATATGCAAACAGCAACCATAGGAAGTCTGGAATGGCAATACTAATATAAGAAAAATAGGCTTTAATATAAAAAATGTTACTAGAGATAAAGAGAAACATTTTGTAATCAGAAGATGGTCCACCATATAGAAAGTTATAAAACTTATATGCATATATGCACCTAACAAAAGAGCCTTAAAAACATGAAATAAAAAATATCAGAACTGAAGAGAGAAATAGACAATCAGCAATATTTGGAAATTGCAACATCTCACTTTCAATAACAGAACAACTGGGCAGATCAATAAGGAAATAGAAACCTTGAGCATTACAGACCTGTAAGTATTGACCTAACAGCTATCTATAGAACACTCACCCAACAACAGCAGAATATGCATTCCTTTTTTTTTTTTTTTGCTTAGTGGGAGGATTAATAACCTAAGTACCTCTACAAGAGGTTTAATTTTGCTTGTTTGTTGGTTTTTTTCCTCTTTTTGTTTCCTGAATTAACAGTTCCCTTCATGGTTATCTTTTCTTTTCTTTTTTATTTTTGTTGGAATACACATTCTTAAGCGCACATGGGAAATTCTTCATGTTAGACCACATGCCACACCATTAAATAAGCCTCAATAAATTTAAAAGATTAAAATCATACAAAGTGTGTTCTCTAATCACAATGTAGTGAAATTGAAAATTAATAACAAAGAAATGTAAAAATATCACAAATAGGTGGACATTAAACAATATCTTATTAAATAATCAAGGTCACAGATAAAGAAAAGGTCCTAAGGGAACCAAGAAAAAAAAAAATATAAAGGAGCTCCAATACGTCTGGCAGCAGACTTCTAAGTGGAAACCTTACAGGCCAGGAGAGAGTGGCATGACATATTCAAAGTGCTGAAGGAAAAGAACCTTAACCCTAGAATATTGTATCCTGCAAAAATATCCTCAAACATGAAGGAGAATAAAGACTTTCCCAGACATACAAAAGCTAAAGGATTCCATCAACACCAGACCTGTCCTACAAGAAATGCAAAAAGAAGTTCCTCAATCTGAAAGAAAAGGACATTAATCAACAATAAGAAATCACCTAAAGGTATACGACTCACCTGGTAATAGTAAGTACACAAATACAGAATATCCTGTTGCTGTAATTGTGCTATATAAAACACTTATATCTTGATTAGGAAGACTAAAAGGTAAACCCATCAAAATAAGTACAATGACATTTTGAGAGATATATAGTATAAAAAGATATGGATGGAAACAACAAAAAGTCAAAAGCAGGGGGGATGGAGTTAAAGGGTAGACTTTCTGTTAGATTTCTCTTTGCTTGTTTATTTGTTTGTTTGTAAGCAGAATTGTCATATGTTTAAAATAATTAGATATAAAATTTTTTTTTGCCAGGCTCATGGTAACCTCAAATAAAAACCTACAACAGATATACAAAAAATAAAAAGCAAGAAATTAAAACACAGTAACAGATAAAATAGCTTTAAAGGGAAGACAGGAAGAAGGAAGAAAGAAAGAGAAGACCATAAAACAACCAGAAATCCAATAACAGCATGGCAGTAAATAAGTCCTTACCTATCAATACTAACACTGAATGTGAATGGACTAAAATCTTGAATCAAAAGACATAGAGTGGCTGAATGGTTTAAGAAAAACAACATTCAACTGTATGTTGTCTACAAGAAACCCGTCTCACCTATAAAGACATACAGACACTGAAAATAAAGGGATAGAAAAAGCTATTCCATGCAAATGGAAACCAAAAAAGAGCAGGAGTAGCTATTCTTCTATAGATAAAATAGACTTCAATACAAAAAATGTAAAAAGAGACAAAGAAAGTAGTTATATAATGATAAAGGGATCAATTTAGCAAGAGGATATAATAATTCTAAATATATATGCACCCAACACTGGAGCACCCAGATATATAAAGCAAATTTTATCAGAGTTAAAGAGAGAGATAAATTCCAATACAATAATCACTGGAAACATCAAGACTCTGCTTTCAGCATTGGATAGATCATCCAGATAGAAAAACAACAAAGAAATCTTGGACTTAATCTGTCTTACAGACCAAATGGACTTAATAGGTATTTACAGAATACACATTGTTTTCTTCAGCCCATGAATCACTCTCAAGGATAAACCACACATTAGGCCACAAAACAAGCATTCAAAAATTCCAAACAATTGAAATCATTTCAAATATTTTCTCTGACCGCAATGAAATAAAACTAGAAATCAATAACGAGGAAAATTGGAAAATATACAAACACAAGAAAATTAAAAAATATGCTCCTCAATGACCAGTGGATCAATGAGGATATTAAGAAGGAAATTTAAAAATATCCAGAAGCAAATGAAAATGAAAACACAACATATTAAAACCTATGAGATATGGCAAAGGTGGTAATAAGACGAAAGTTTATAGCAATAAGTGACTACATCAGAAGAGTAGAAAAGCTTCAAATAAACAATGTATGTCTAAGAACTAGAAAAACAAGAGCAAGCCAAACCCAAAATTAGCAAAAGAAAAGAAATAATAAAGGTCAGAACAGAAATAAATAAAACTGAAACAAAAAAATACAAAAGATCAATAAAACAAAAAGTTGGCTTTTTGAAAAAATAAAAAAATTGACACACCTATAGTAAGATTGACTAAGAAAAATAGAGAGATGGCCCAAATAAATAAAGTCAGAGATGAGAAAGGAGACATTACAACTAATACTCCAAAAATCCAAAGGATCATTAGAGACTACTATGAGCAACTAGTCTACCAATAAATTGGAAAACCTAGAAGAAATAAATAAATTCTTAGACACATAAACCTACCAGGATTGAACCAGGAAGAAATTTAAAACCTGAATAAACCAATAATAAGTAATGAAATAGAAACAGTAATAAAAAGTCTTCCAACAAAGAAAAACCCAGGATCTGATAACCTCACTGCTAAATTTTACCACGCATACAAAGAAGACCTAATACCAATCCTACCTTAACTATTCCAAAAAATCAAGGAAGAGAGAATACTCCCAAACTCATTCTATGAGGCATGTATCACACTTCTAGCAAAAGCAAAGACACAATAAAAATAGAAAGCTATAGGCCAATATCTCTGATAAACATACATGCAAAAATCTTTAACAAAATACAGGCAAACAGAATTCAATAGCACATTAAAATGGTTATTCTTCACAATCAAGTGGGATTCATCCCAGGGATGTAAGGATGGTTCAACATAGGCAAACCAATCAATGTGATACATGGTATCAACAGAACGAAGACAAAAACAATATGATTATTTCAATTGATGCTGAAAAAGTATTCCATAAAATTCAACATCTCTTCATGATTAAAAAATCTCAAAAAACTGTTTACAGAGAATATTACCTCAACACGATAAAAGCCATATATGACAGACCCATAGCTAGTATCATACTGAATGGGGAACAACTGGAAGCCTTTCCTCTAAGATCTGGAACAAGACAAGGATGCCCACTTTCACCACTGTTATTCCATGTAGTACTAGAAGTTCTAACTAGAGCAATCAGACAAGAGAAAGAAATAAAGGGAGTTCAAATTGGAAAGGAGATAGTCAAATTATCCCTGCTTGCATACAATATGATCTTATATCTAGAGAACCCTAAAGATTCTATCCAAAAACTATTAGAACTGATAAACAAATTCAGTAAAGTTGCAGGATACATAATCAATATACGAAAATCAGTAGCATTTCTATATGCTAACAGTAAACAATCTTAAAAAGAAACCAAGAAAATAATCTCATTTACAATAGCTACAAATAAAATAAAATACCTAGGAATAAACATAGGCCAAAGAGATGAAATATCTCTATAATGAAAACTATAAAGCAATGATGAAAGAAATTGAAGAGTACATACAGGAAAATGAAAAGATATTCCACGCTCATGGATTGGAAGAATTAATGTTTTTTAAGTGCCCATGTTATCCAGAGGAATCTACACATTCAATGCAATCCCCATCAAAATACCAATGGCATTCTTCACAGAAGTAGAAAAAATAATCCTAATATTTATATGGAACCACAAAAGATCCAGGATAGCCAAAGCCATCCTGAGCAAAAAGAACAAAACTAGAGGAACCACATTATATTTTAAATTATATTTGACTTCAAATTATAACACAGAGCGGTAGTAGCCAAAACACTGTGGTACTGGCATAAAAACAGACACAGAAACCAAGGGAACAGACTAGAGAACCCAGAAATAAATCCACACATCTACCGTGAATTTATCTTTGACAAAGGTGCCAACAACATGCAGTGGGGAAAGGACAGTCTCTTCAATAAATGGTTCTGGGAAAACTGGATATGTATATGCAGAAGAATGAAACTAGACCCTTATCTCTTGCCATATACAAAAATGAAATAAAAATGGATTAAAGAATTAAATCTAAGAACTGAAACTATGAAATTACTAAAACAAAACGTTGGAAAAATGCTTTAGCACATTTGTCTGGGCAAGGGCTTTTTGAGTAATATGCCCAACGCACAGGCAATCAAAGCAAAATTGGACAAATGAAATCACATTAAGCTAAAGTGCTTCTGCACAGCAAAGGAGACATTCAACAAAGTGAAGAGACAACTCACAGAATGAGAGAAAATATTTGCAAACTACCCATCTGACAAGGGATTGATAACTAGAATATATAAGGAGCTCCCACAACACAATAGAAAAAAATCAAATACTCTGACTAAAAAATGGGTAAAGGATCTGAATAGACATTTCTCAAAAAAAGACATACAAATGGCCAACAGGTATATGAAAAAATGCTCAACATCATTAGTCATCAGAGAAATGCAAATCAAAACTGCAATGAGATGTCTTCTCACCCCAGTTAAAGTGGCTTTTATCAAAAGGACAGGTAATAACGAGTGCTGGCAAGAATGTGGAGAAAGAGGAACCCTCGTGCACTGCTGGTGGGAATGTAAATTAGTATAACCACTATGGAACACAGTACGGAGGTTTCTCAGAAAACTGAATATAAAATTACCATGTGACCCGGCAATTCCACTGCTGGGTATATATCCAAAGGATGGGAATTTGATAGATCGAAAAGATATCTGCACTCCCATGTTTATTGCAGCACTATTCACAATAGCCAAGATAAAGAATCAACCCAAGTGTCCACCAATGGATGAATGGACAAAAAAATTATAGTACATACACACAGTGTAATATTATATAGCCACAAAAGAATGAAATTCTGCCAATTGAAATGACATGGATATAGATGGAGAACATTATGTTAAATGAAATAAGCCAAGCACAGAAAGACAAATAACACATATTCTCACTCATATGTGGGAACTAAATATTAAAAACAATTGATCTCACGGATACAGAGAGTAAAATGATGGTTATCACAGGCTGGGAAGGGTAACGGAGAGTGGGGATATACTAGGGATGGTTAATGTGTACAAAAATATAGTTAGATAGAATGAACAATGTTTGATAGCACAACAAAGTGACTATAATCAACAATAAATTAGAGTATACTTTAAAATAACTAAAAAAATAGAATTAGAATGTTCCTAAAACAAAAAATGTTAAATGCCTGAAGTGATGCATGACCCAACTACTCTGATTTGATTAATTTGCATTATATGCCTGTATCAAAGCATCAGATGTATTCTATAAATATATACAACTGTTATGTACCCATAATAGTTTTAAAAATAAATAAAAAATAAAATAAAAAAAAAGAAAAACCCATAGCTAACATCATTTCATCTCAGTGATGAAAGATTAAAAGATTTTCCCCCAAGACAAGGAATAAAACAAGGATGTCACTTTCCACTTCTGTTCAACATTGTACTGGAAGTTTAGCCAGGGCAATTACACAAAAATAAGTAATAAAAGACATTCTAATTGGAAAAGAAAGGAAAACTATCTCTATTTTCAGATGATGTGATCTTAAACCGAAAAATACTAACGAATCCACCCCAACAGTATCAGAAGTATTAAATTTAAGTTCTGCAAAATTACAGGATAAAAGCTGATAATGCAAAAATCAGTCATATTTCTGTAGACCAGCAATGAACAATCTCCAAAAATGAAGTAAGAAAACAATTCTATTTACAATACCATCAAAAATAGTAAGATATTCAGGAATAAATTCAACCAAAGAAGTGGACAAATTGTGGACTGAAAATTATAAAGTATTGTTGAAAAAAATTAAAGAAGATAAAAATAAATGGAAGAAAACATCCCATCTTCATGAATCAGAAGACTTACTATTGTTAAGATGATAGTACCCTACAAATTGATCAACAGAGTCGATATAATCACTGTTAGAATCCCAGCTGACTTCTTTGTAGAAATAGACAAGTTAATTATAAAATTCATATGGAATTATGAGGGACCCAGAATAGTTGGAACAACCTTGTAAGAGAGGAATAAAGATGGGAGACCCATACTTCCTCATTTCAAAACTTACTACAACTATATTAATCACGACACCATGGTACTGGCATATGGATGGAGCTACAGATCAATAGAATAAAATTGAGAATCCAGAAATAAACCCTCACATTTTTGGTCAATTGATTTCTGACAAGAGAGGTAAGACCCTTCAATAAAGAAACCTTAATTTTTTAACAAATGGTACTGTGACAATTGAATATCCATATAAAAAATTAAATGAAATTGGGCTCATACCTCATGCTACATATGAAAATCAACTCAAAATGGATCAAAGACTTAAATGTAAGAGATCAAATTATTAAACTATTAGAAGAAAACATAAAAGTAAATCTTCATGACCTTGGGATAAGTAATGGTTTCTTAGATGTAACCCCCAAAGCACAAGGGACAACAGAAAAAGTAGAGAAACTGGATAGGACCAAAATTAATACTTTTGTGCTTCAAAGGATGCCATTGAAAAAGGAAAGGAAGACCTACAGAATAAAAGAAGAAAATTGTAAATCATATATTTGACAAGGGACTTGTAACTAGAATATGTAAAGAACTCTTATAAGTCAATAATAAAAAGTTGTACCCAATTTTAAAATGGGTATAGTATCTGAATAGACAGTTCTACAAAGAAGATAGATAAATGGCCAATAAATACATGAAAGATGCCCAATATTATTAGCTATCAGGGAAATGCAAATTTAAACCATGATGAGATAGCATTTCATACACACTAGTATGGTTATAATAAACCAGTCAGATAATAATAAATACAAATTATTGACAAGGAATTGAAGAGTTTGGAACCTTCATGTACTGCTGTTGGGAATGTAAAAAGAATGTAGCTTTGAGAGGACATCTGTTGGTTCCTCAAATGTTAAACATGACATTACCATATGATCCAGCAATTTGACTTCTGGTATATATCCAAAAGATATGAAAACATAGGTCAACACAAAAGTTTATACATGAATGTTTAATGAAAGCATTATTCATATTAGCCCCAAAATGGTAACAACTCAAATGTCTATCAATTGATGAATGATACACAAAATGCAGTATATCCATACATTGGAATATTATTTGGCAATAAAAAGGAGGGAAGTTCTTCTATGCAGCCACAACATGGGTGAACCTTGAAAACACTATGCTAAGTGAAAAAAAGCCAGTCACAAAGGATCACATATTGAAGATTCCACTTATATGAAATGATTAGAATAGGCAAATCTATAAACACAGAATGTAGATTAATGGTTCCCTAGGGCTAGAAAGGTGGGGCATTATAGTGGGTAGGGGTGATGGCTATGTGCTATGAGCTTTCTTTGCTGGGTAATAAAGTGTTCTCAAGTTGATTACGATGATGGATACACGGTTCTGTGATTATACTAAAAGCCATCAAAATTTACAGTTTATATGGGTGAATTATATGTTGTATGGTATATTAATTATATCTTAATAAACTTGTCTAAAAACAGAGTTAATACATAGTGTAAGCCAGACTATTTTGTATAAAAAATGTAAGTTGTTATATTTCTACAAAGCTCATTTTTTTGCTTAGACATGTTACACATTTCTTTCTCTCTAGTATATTTAGGACTCAAGATGGGTTAACATGGCCTAATACAAACTCTGGTTCCTTCACATGCATGCAAAATAAAATGCTAAAACATGGCAATTACAGCATTCAAGCCAAAGCACACTTTGGTGAGCAAGGATGCCCTAACAAGCCACCTGTATTCTCTCATTTTGAAAATACAGACATGGCTACGCTTATTTTTCTGTTAAGCTTGGCAGATTATTTTCTGCCTGATTTTGTCATCATTTTGCCATTTATATGTTTATTATAATACCAAGTAATGGTCAGGCATTGTTCAATTGCATCTATTTGCCCTTAAATCTATAAGTCTTACAGAGTGTTTTTTTTAAATTAATATGGTGGCATAATTACATCAAACAATTTAGCTAAAATAAGATGCTTTGAAATATCAACAATCTGCAATATTATTTTCTATTACAATTTCATATTGAGTATGTTGATAGCAAAAGAAAGTCTCTTAGGTCAAAGCAGTCATTTTCATGATCAAACATGTTCTTCTTAAGTCCATTCATTTTCATTTTATTCCATAAACATTGATTCTCTCTCTCCCGTATTACTCAGTACATGGCACTGTTAGAAGATGCTTATATGAGAGTCACTCTTTGTTGAATAGAAGCATAACTTTGTATGAGGAAGAAATCAGCATGAATTAGCCACTTACTAAGGGAAGAGATCATGCTCAGTGCTTTACATGTGGTATTAGTTCTCAAAACAATCCTCTGCAACCAATCTTATGATTACCATTTAATAGAGGAAAAATCTGGCTTAGGGAAAGTAAACACTTTGTTGAAATCGCAGATTAGGAATCTAAATATTTGTCTCTCTCCAAAGCTAATTCTCTTTCTCCAATAGTGTGTTTTATGCCTTATGCCTGCTGTGCCAAAGCACAGTTTCTCTTGCTAGGCTTTGCAGCAGTGTCTTTCTGGGTCAGCCAAATTTCAGAAATGAGAAAGCACTCTACCCTTTACCTACAAACCTTTTCAGAAGTGGAACATTTAACTTACACAGCCATTTGCCCCCATAGTGACTTTTTGTTGTTATTTTCAAAGAATTTCCTTAGAATCTCACTATTTCTTACTCTGCTGTAGAGCAATGGCAATGTCGTCAAAGGGTTCTAATATTAGCAGTTGCCCTACATCTTTTAAATTTCCTAACTATTCCGTGAATGTAAGTAATTACCAATATTGTTCCTTCTATGACTTTTGTTCCATATTTATCCAGCTGACTATGATTGTGAAATGTACACACCAATGACCAATTTCTTTATATCTTGAATCTTTAAGCAAGTATCAGTAATCAGGGTAGGGATTCCACAATAGTCTGTCACCTCGCACAAGGCCTCACCGTCTGTACAACATTCCTCATACATATTTGGGGTTGCCCTTTTGATGGCAGAGTTATTATTCTGCAGCACATCCCACGTTTATTATCAATTCTTCTCTTGCTTGCTACTAACCAAAGAATAGAGCAATCAAATGATCACATATGTGAATAGTAGGAAATAGGCAAAATGGGAAAGTTAGACTTGGACTTTTAAAAACATTGTTTTTTTCTATATAAACAACATTACAGGAGACGTAAGGGAACAACAAATAAGAAGTTAGAAGAGGGATAATTTTACAGTTTGAAGTCAATTTTATTTTTATTCTGCCTGTCTTAGCAGATTTTAATTCACTATCCAAAGGGTCAAGACCGTGTATAAATTAAATTATATGTAAAGGATAAGATTTTTCTACTTAAGCTTCAACTATGAATAGAGCAGATATTTTCCTATAAAGAAAACCAATTCTTTAGGGAAGGATAATTGGACCTTGATATTTTATCTTACCCTTTTTATTTCAATGTATGACAAGATAAAAAGATTTGTCATCTCACTAGAAAAGCAACCATGAATACAGAATCATACTGGAGACATATTTTGGTTTTCAAGTAGTTACATTCTTTAACAGCTCACAGTGTCAAGAGAAAGTAATATAGTGTGCGGATTTGTAGTGCTAACCTGAAAAAATTATCTACATTCTGAAAGGTGAAGACATAAACACCCCCTGCCCCCAGAACATCACTAACTCTAATACTTGAACTAAGATACAGGCCAATCAATTCTTAAAATCATTAAATGCTCTTCTCAACTGTGAGGGGAAAGAATTCAAATGGTATTAATGAGTGGATTTAGCTGAGAACAATATCTGAAGAGAAACTGTACAATATAAGGTTAATATCCAGTTCTCCAGTAGGGGGTTTAGATTTGTTTTGTTTTGTTTTTTTGGTATGTTTTAAACAAGAGATTATTTGAGTTATCCAGTACATGGTCAAATACTTATGATTTAAGGATTTTTGATCCAGATAGTGGACCATCTAATTTTTCCTTTCCTGTCTTGTTAGTCTGCCCCTTGACTCCCTTACTTCTTATTAGCAACAATCTCACTCCAGAGAGCGTAGGTGCAGAAGGAGAGATGGCAGTAAAATATTCATCTCCACTAAGCTGAAGAAACACAGGTTTAAGAGAAATCTGCAGATTTTGTGACAAGTTCCTCAGTTCTCCATTATGACACATAATTAGAAGCTGATTATGATTAAATGAATTTAATTTCTCTCTCTTTTTTTTATTTCAGCATATTATGGGGGTACCGATGTTTAGGTTACGTATGTTGCCCTTGCACCCCCCCAAGTCCGAGTTTCAAGGGTATCCATCCCTCGGATGGTATCGCACTCTTTGTGTGTGCATATACTCCGTCCCCTCCCCGCCTCCCCCCTGCCCGACATCCAATAGATGTTATTCTTATATGTGCACTTATGTGTTGATAAGTTAACACCAATTTGATGGTGAGAACATGTGGTGATTGTCTTTCAATACTTGGGATACCTCACTTAGTAGAATGTGTTCCAGCTCTATGCGGGAGTATACAACATTTTTGAAA
Organism: Avahi laniger; assembly: GCA_963575035.1. Lineage (NCBI taxonomy): Eukaryota > Metazoa > Chordata > Mammalia > Primates > Indriidae > Avahi > Avahi laniger. The sequence goes on from CAUYSK010066638.1 coordinate 83,918, forward strand.
AATAATTTCACTAGATTAGATATAAGGTGAATGACATTTTTTCCTTCTTTTGGCAAATGGGATATGCTATCCAACTACCTTTGTTTTTGATGAAAAGTTGGTTACTAATATTTTTGGAGTTTGTGAAATGCTTTCATTTTTCTGCTTTCTTAAGTTTTTCTTTGTCTTTGTTTTTCAACATTTCATTTTTTGAGACAGAGTATCACTCTGTTGCCTTGGCTAGAGCGCTATGGCATCAGCCTAGCTCATGGCAACCTCAAACTCCTGGGCTCAAGCAATCCTTCTGCCTCAGCCTCCCCAGTAGCTGGGACTACAGGCATGCGCCACCATGCTTAGATAATTTTTTCCATATATTTTTAATTGTCCAGCTAATTTCTTTCTATTTTTTTTTTATTTTTAGTAGAGATGGGGTCTCGGTCCTGCTCAGGATGGTCTCAAACTCCTGCGCTCAAACAATCCTCCCGCCTCAACTTTCCAGAGTGTGTTTTTCAACATTTTTATTATGATGTGTCTGGATGTAGATCTTTTTGCATTTACCCTACTTTGTATTGATTGAGCTTGTTGAATATGTAGATTAATTTTTTTCATCAAAATAAAGAAATTTAAGCCAGTGTTTCTTTAAACAAATATTTTTCTGCTCCTTTATTTCTTTCCTTACCTTCGATACTCTTACTACATAAATTTTGTTGTGCTTAACGGTGTCCCAAATTTCTCTGAGGCTCTGTTAATTTTTATTCATTATTTTTTCTCTTTTTTCTTCAGATTATATAATTTTATTTATCTGTCCTCAAATTTTTTAATTTCTTTTAATTCACAATTACTTTTGAGTTTCTCTTCTAAATTTTTCACTCCAGTTATTGCATTTCACAATTTCAGAGTGTTCGTTTGGTTCTTGTTTTATAATGTTTATAATGTTGTTTTATAATGTTTTATAATGTTTATCTTTTTATCGATATTTGAAATTTGATGAGACATTGTCATCATATCATGTTTTACTTCTTTAAGCATAGTTTCCTTTAGTTCTTTGGACACATTTAAAATTAATTCTTTGAAGTCTTTGTCTTTTAAGTCTTTTATTTGGGTCTTCTCATCAGGGATTTCTGAGGTCTGCTTTGTCCCCCTATCTGGGGGATCACACTTTTCTATTTCTTCGTATGCCTCATAATTTTGGTTAAAAACAGAGCATTTTAGGTAATATATTAGAGAATCTTGGCATACTGATCTCACCCTAAATTACTTGCTGTTAGTATTTTTGTTTTTTTATTGATTTGGATGTACCATTTCTATTGTATATGAAGCCCATGAGGTCACTTCTCAGAGAGCATAGCCTTTGACATGTGCACAGTCACCCTGGAGGACAGTGGATTTAATCCAGCTCTCCTTGACCCTCTCCTTTCGTAATGTCTCTTTTAAGCTCTCTGCTTCTGTTAGTATTACACTCTGAGATTCACCTCCATTATTCGTCAGCTGGTTGCTCTGTTGTTTCCAATATTGTCATATACATATTAATAAATTATTCCATACTCTGAAACCATTGAAATTCAGAACACTTTGCTCATTTTTTGTTTGTTTGATTTTCGAGGCCAGTCTTTGAGATTTTCTTTGATCTTTGACTACAAGAATGCCCTTCCTAGCTGTTTCTGTCTCTGGTTTTCTCTCATGAACTAGCTGGCCTATGGTTTAACTTGGTCTCATGTAACTACCAGTACCTTCTTGCTTGCTTTCCACCAAAATCTCCATTGTTTTCAAGATGTTCCTGATTTGATCTTTCCCAAACTCTGTTCCAAATGGTTGGTTTCCTTAGCAAGACTCTCAGAACACTCTCCTGTTACGGCCTGCCTCTTCCCTGGGCAAAATCTCTATGCTACACCTCTTGAGCTTGGGGCATGGCCTGATTCTCTTCAAACTGACACCCTGCTTTCTAAGCAGAGTTTAGGGAAATGGTGGTAGCTTCTGGTCTTCTTGGCTTGTCTCTTCTGGCTTGAAATCTCTGCTCTAGGAGAGCTGTTGGGCTCCATTTATTTTTGGCATATGAGTCAGGACTGGACAAGGGAAAAAAGTACCTGCCTCTCAGCCTCACTGCCTGGAATTTCATCTGTGCAACCAAGAGTAAGAATGAGTGAAATAAGAAATGCCAGAAGACTGCCCCTCCTGGGAAAAGATCCCTGTCTTCTTGGCCACATCCACCCAGGCTCAAGTTTCCTTCATGCTGAGTTGGGGGTGGGGTGGAAGGAGCAAGTCATGGCTCAAGTGCCACAGACTCTACCTGTTCTTACTAAAATTGAATAACTTTTCTTTAATAATTGTTTCTTTATTTGCTGTATGCCCTTAGCACAATTTTTGGAAGGCTTAACTATATATATATATATATATATATATATATATATATATATGTGTGTGTGTGTGTGTGTTTAAATACTTTTCACCAGTTATGGTTGTTTTTATGGAGAGAAGTTCTGCAGAGCTACTTATGCTGATGTTGCAGATTCCGTCCCCTGATTTCTTTTTCATACTCATGTATTTTTACAGTATTGACTTATGAATTATTCTAATGTATCATTTTGCAGGTATCTTCCTTTATTTTTCATAATATCCTTTTATCTCTCATTTCCTGCTATTTTTTCATAGAAGAAATCTATATTTTTCTTCTTAACCATTTTACATTCAAAACTTTTTCATCTTTTGCCTCTATAGGAGATGAAACTATTTCATAATTTCCCTTTTTCTTATAAGTATAGGTATTTTTTAGTTGTTATTTCTTTTTTTCTTCATGAACTTTGTATGGAAAGAATTGTGAATAGATTAAAAAGATGTTGATCACTTGATATATTTTTAACTTAGTAATTTTTGTAGTTTAGTCTTTTTACTTTAATGATATTTCCAGTCTCCTTTTTTCCTCTTTTATCTATAGTTAAATATGTCTGAACTCTCATCTTCAGGAAATTATGATGAATGGGATTCTAATCTAATCGACCTGCACTAAGGATTTCCATGGCTATGGAAAACAGTGAAGGGGGAATCAAAAGACAAAGGCAGGATAAGTATAGTTCTGAGTAAAAGAAAGTGAAAATCTATACTAGTCATGAGAAAAACGGGAAAATCATAACAAAACAATAGAACCGCATCACGTGAAAATTATTTATTTATATCTACTTTGGCAGATCAAAGCTTTTGGACTCTTCCAATACAGATACTGATATAAGGATTTAAGAAAAAGATCTACTACAAAGAAAATCAGTAACAAACTGACAACTGCCCCAAATTAGACACACTGACATGGAAAGAACCTATTTACTAGAAGGAAAAAAATGCTTTGCCTAAATAATTATGACAATTACTTTAATTAATTTAAAACATACTTATTAAGTGTATATAATATTTCAGACACTGTCCTAGATGCTGAATATGAAAACTATACAGAAAGATAAAATTAGGAATGCTGTAGAGGGAAGAGAGACAGATAAGAAGGGAGAGGAAGAATGGAAAAAAAAACAATAATAATTGATAAAAAGGAAAGAGAGAAATAAAATTAAAATTTCAATTTAATCTTTATTTTATGAATACATGTATTATTAATATATTGAATGTTGTGAATGCCTCTTTGGGTAATTGCAATTTAAAAGTGATGTTCTCAGAAAACAAGATAACCTGTTGAAAAATAATCAAAAATCTCTGGTAGTACATGGTACAAAGAAACATTGTAACATATTTATAAAACATTTTTTTTACCACAGATGTTTTACTGATGCAAATGATTCATTTGCACAACAGTAGATGAGGGGCAGGTTTATTTTCTTAAATGTGATGAATGCTGCAGGACTCCATAAAATAAATTGTTTGATGATTAGAAAATTGCATTATTATAGATATTTCAACAAGTCACACTTGCCTTCTATTTATAGAGTATGTTCAAACACGTACTTTATTTTATTATAATAAATTCTAATGTATATACTTTAAAAATTTTTTCCTGTTATATTTTGTCCTTTTTTGTACATGCAATAAAACATCATTTTTAATACAATTGAGGAGAAAGTACATTCTAATGTGCACAAATATAGTGCCCGCCCTGAGGCATCGAGCTTAGAGTCAGGTAATTTATATATATATATATTTTTTTTTTTTCTTTTCAGCCTAATGATGTACTCTTTTTCATTCAGCATAAGAAAAAGTAGTACACAGGATATAAAATATTTTTTTTGGAAAAGGTGACAAATGAAAGTTGACTTCTCACTAGCAAAGTTTTGGTTAATGAACCTTAAGGCTCACTCAAGGTACTTTCAAATGAAAATAGGTTATTACAAGGCTTTATCTGACCATTGCCAAGTGAAAGGAGCATAGGGAATCTAGTTATAACCATAAAAGTTACTCCTTGGATGTAAAGAGCTCACTAACTGACCAGCTTCATAAAGACTCAGTTCCTTTCTGTCTTTGCTTCAGCTACAACCAGATAACTGCTGCTTCTATTTTGCACACCATTTCTTTACCTCATGCATCCTGCTTTCTCATTAGATTGGCTAAAAATGGCATTTATAGAACTTGACATCATTTAGTTTGGAGAAAAAGTTTCATGTCTACCACACCCTAGAGAGTAGGAACCCTTTGATCAGGTAATTCTTTAGGTTTAATCATTCCTGACTGGAGTCACGCATTACAGAACATGACAATCTATGGGCAAAGAATATCTAGAAAAGAATTTTTATAGGAGAGGGATTTACAATTAAGAGGCAAACCTCACTATGGGACACATTATGAATTCAAATTTGTTGAGTATAGAAACTTTAGAAAACTAAAAACTTATTTTCACATTTAGAAATAACTTTTATATATTTTTTGGTATTTACAACCAAAAATTATTCTGGTAGTTTTAAAAGATTAAATAATCTCTAATAAAATATTGTTGTATGGAATTAGATTTGAAAAAGAATGCTATTTCCTCCCATCCCCACCTCTTTTTAGAGTTTTTTTGTTTGTTTGTTTATAGCTGGGAGAGTATAAACTTATTCTGAAGTGTCCAAGATAAATTCCACACATTATGCAAAATATACCATCACAGCTCATGAACAAGCTATGTAAGTCAAAAAAAGAAAGAACAAGCTAAAACTGATGAATATTTCTTTTTAGTTCATTTTATTATTTCTGTAGAAATAATAAATAATATTCATATTGCTGCTGATTATTCAAAAACAGTGATAACTAAAACAGAGAAGATTGCCTAGAGGACAAGCTAATCTCTTTCGTAGGCTATCACAACAAATTATTAACTAATTTCCTCAGTAGGCATTTTCTCCAAAATAATCTATATCCCCTACTCCTTTGAAAGAGATTTCTGGTGGGGTGAGGATCAGAGAAAAGACCTGATATTGTTAGTACTCAGGGTGTTATTATTCTTGGTATTTTTTATATAACTATAGTTTTTTTTTTAAAAAAATAATGTATTTATATATCTCTCTCCCTCCCTCAGTGAACTGGGATTTATTTCCTTATTTAACTTTTAACGTGCAGAATCTGAAATGATAGCAAACACATGGCAAGTGCTCAAGGTTTTTATGCACAGAATTAATGAAACACTTGGGTTAATGTGGTCTCAGACTTTACCTTAATATTTTTAAGGGAGTTAACTCTCTTTTTTTGCTGGATACTCTCCAGGACTCAGCAACCTAGTTCTTAGTATTCGAAGCCACAGAAAGCTAAATATATATTTAAAGAAATATAGAATTAATATATCACTTGGCAGAAAATGAACTACGGCTTTAACTTAATAATTTTCAATGGAGATGACTCTACTCCTTACTGATTATTCTAGACTGAACAACACATTTCTTAGTGTTTTTCTAAGGTGCTAAATCTTAATAGATATTCAAAAGTTGCTCCTGTGTCATCAAGCAGTGATTGAACTTGGTCTTGTGATTTTGAGAGAGAGAGAGAGAGAGAGAGAGAGAGAGAGTATTTATAACTCATTTTTTTTCAAAGGATTTGCAGAAGTACAAAAAACACAGATTAACTAAAATAAAAAGTAATGACAAATGCAAATGGAACAACAGTGTAGGAAAATAAGATAAAATCTAAAGTGAGATTAGAAAGCATGTTTTTAAAATAAATCCATTCACATTTATCAATGTGGAATCACAAACTTTTATTAGTGCATTTTATCTACTACAAAGAAAGACACACAATCAGTTAATTATGTCCACAAAGCAGTTGTGCAAGAGGTCTAACATTTCCTTGTATTGAGAGGAGAGAGAAAAATTTTCTCTCTGCATCCACATGTTTTAAACAGTGATCCCTAACCTTTTTGGCACCAGGGACCAGTTTCATGGAAGACAATTTTTCCATGGACCAGCGTGTGGTAGGAAGGGGATCGAGGGGGTGCGGTTTCAGGGTGATTGAATATTATATTCAATATACATTATACTTATTGAGCACTTTATTTCTATTATTTTTACATTGTTATATATAATTGAATAATTATACAACTCACCATAATCCAGTATCACTGGGAGCCCTGAGCTTGTTTTCCTGCAACTGGATGGTTCCATCTGGGGGTGAGGGGAGACAGCGACCCTGAAGTGTGTTGCTTATGTCCGGTCTACTCCATAATCTCATTTTGGTTGCTTTCACTGCAGAAAACCCATGTTTACAAAGATAGGAAGTAGAGTTTTCTGTGCCTTTGTGGCAATCTCAGGATATTCTGCCTTGACTTTAATCCAGAATGTATGGAGATTTGATGTTGTCTCAAACACATTTTTAAGGCCACCATCATTTGTGATCTCAAGCAGTTGCTCTTCTTCTAGCACAAAGTTGATTCACCTGAATTATTCACAAATGGGTTGGGGATCCATTCCTTCCCAGTTCGAGGATCTTTAGTGGTTGGGAAGTAATGCTCAAACTGTTTTAAAAGCTGATACAGGTGATCATGCACCAGCTGGGAGAAACAAGGCCCTTGTCAGTCTCTTTCAAAATCTCTGCTCATGTTTGAAACATGTCAAAAATCCCAATGTTCACTCATCATTCCCATGATTTCAGTTTGGCTTTGAATGCAGCCACTTTATCTGGTGACTTGAATACAGTTGTTGTTCTCCCCTGAAGTGACAGATTGAGTTCATTGAGCAGGTTGAATATGTCACACAAGTAAGCAAGTTTTGCAACCCATTTTGTGTCACTGAAATGTGCTGCCCGTGGTGACTGTTTTTCTACAAGAAATCTCTGGAGTGGCTCTCTTAACTCAAAAACTCTGGCCAGTGATTTACCTTTAGAAAGCCAGCTCACTTCCGTGCATAAGATAAGACATGTGTGTTCTGTGTCCATCTTCTCACAGAGCTGCAGGAAGAGACGTGAGTTAAGGGCATGTACTTTAACGTGGTTGATAATTGTAATCACATCTTGCAAAACATTGTTTAGTTAAGGTGACATTTTTCAGCTACCCATAATTTCTCTATGGATGACACAGTGCATAGAGTCACATTCAGAAGTGACCTCCTTGACCCGAGTAGTGAAACCAGAAAGCCATCCAGTCATGGCAGCCCATCTGTTCGTGACTATACCAACACAATATGACCAATTCAGTTTTTCTGATATGTAATCATTCAAAGACTTGAACAGTTCTGTGAAGACAGAGCAATAGATCAACTCTTCACCAATAGTACAGGGCTTCTTAGCTTTAGAAATGCGGTTAGCCACTAAGTGTGATGCTCTCAGTGCAGACACACTTGATGAAATGGACGTGGTAGCCTTAAATAATTGCTCCTGTTCTTTGTGTTCATGTTTTTTTCTTCACCACATGGTCTTCATGTGGCAGAGAAGTTTTGAAGTTTTCATGGCTTTGTTGGATAGCTGGTCACCACATATTATTCAAAGCAGGTTTGGGGAATGTGAATCATCTGTCGCAATGAACCCGTAATTTAAGTGGGCCTCTTGGTATTTTCTTTTAAATGCAGCTATAATTTTGTTGGCAGTCTTAGAATCTTCTGCTCTCTCATTGTTGGGTCTTTTCCCTTTTACAAAGAAGCTCCCAGCAATGTTTGTTTTTTACTCATTTTTTGCCAGGGTTAGCTTGTGAGCTTACCAAAATTTGACTAAAATAATTGCACAGTGCAGGAAAGAGGCGCAGACAGAAGTGGTAAATAAAATAATGGGCAGGCCATGCATGGACTAAAATAAATGTTGGATTCTGACTTAAAGCCTGCCACCAGATACAGCTTAATTGTCACTCACAACTCACTGATTGGGTTTTGATATGAGTCTGCAAGCAATTGATTTATGGTCTCTGTGCAAACATCTCTGCTAAGGATAATCTGTTTTTGCAGCCACTCCCCAGTGCTAGCATCACCGCCTCAGCTCCACCTCAGATCATCAGGTATTAGATTCTCATAAGGAGTGTGCAACCTATTAATAGATCCCTTAAAATAGGGTTAGTGCTCCCCCTCCCTCCCCGGCCGACATCCAATAGACGTTATTCTTATATGTACACTTATGTGTTGATCAGTTAATACCAATTTGGTGGTGAGTACATGTGGTGCTTCTTTTTCCATTCTTGGGATACTTCACTTGGTAGAATGCATTCCAACTCTGTCCAGGAGTATGCAAGAGGTGCTATATCACCATTGTTTCTTAAAGCTGAATAGTGTTTTATAATATACATATACCACATTTTATTAATCCACTCATGTATTGATGGACATTTGGGTTGTTTCCACATCTTTGCAATTGTGAATTGTGCTGCTATAAACATTCGGGTGCAGGTGTCTTTCTTATACAGTATCATTTGTTCTTTTGGATAGATGCCCAGTAATGGGATTGATGGATTGAATGGTACTACTACTTGTATCTCTTTAAGGTATCTCCATATTGCTTTCCACAGAGGTTGCACTAGTTTGCAGTCCCACCAACAGTGCATGAGTGTTCCTATCTCTCTACATCCACGCCAACATTTATTGTTTTGGGACTTTTTGATAAAGGCCAGTCTCACTGGAGATAAATGATATCTCATTGTGGTTTTTAATTTGCATTTCCCTGATGATTAGAGATGTTGAGCATTTTTTCATATGTTCTTTGGCCATTATTCTGTCTTCTTTTGAAAAGTTTCTGTTCATGTCCTTTGCCCAGTTTTTGATAGGGTCGTTTGATTTTTTCTTGTTGATTTTCCTGAATTCTAAGTAGATTCTGGTTTATCAGCCCTTTATCGGATTTGTAGCATGCAAAAATTTTCTCCCATTCTGTAGGTTGACTGTTTTCTCTTGTGACAGTACCTTTGGCTGTGCAGAAGCTTTTTAATTTGATCAGGTTCCATTTATTTATTTTGGTTGTTGCTGTGATTGCCTTTGGGGTGTCTTCATAAATTCTTTGCCTAGGCCAATGTATAGAAGAGTATTTCCAAGATTTTCCTCTAGAATTCTAACAGTTTCACTCCTTGGGTTTAAATCTGTTACCCAACGTGAGTTGATTTTTTGTGAGAGGTGAAAGGTGTGGATCCTGATTCAATCTTGGTTGGTCGGAGTACAGTGGTGTTTACAACTAATTGACATCTTCTTTTTTATATAGATATTCTCTGATAGTTTCTTGTCCCATCATGGAAGCCAGCTATGCTTGCTAAATCACAATCTTTCATTTTTTGAAAACTCCTTTCAAAATAATTTTGAAACATTTTGGCTCATATTTATTATGTCAGGTTGGAAAACATGTAAAATATGAAATTAAATTATTTATAGGGTAGTAAAAAACAATATTTTGGGTTGCCATATACTATCATAACAAATACAAATGTAAAGATAGTGAAACCTGGCTGTTCACTAATAGATCCCAAAGACTCACAAGGAAATGTCTTCCTAGCTTTTGCCCATGAACACACTCACACAAATAAGGAATGAGCATGATCCCAACACCATTTGAAAAGCCAGGATTGAAGCATTCACCAGACACACTGTACTTGAATATGTATTGTTGCATTTTTTATTAGTTTTTTTATATACATTAAAGAATAAAACATAGGTTAGCCACCGTTTTATTGAGTGCCTACAATGTACTAGTATAATGCTAAGTGATTACTATACATTATCTCTTATCTTTATTTTTTTACTTGTAATTTGATCTTTATTTCCTTTCTTCTACATATTTTGGGTTTAATTTTCTCTTTTTTTTTCTTTTTTTATTATTTCAGATTATAATGGGGGTACAAATTCATGTTTTGGCTATATGAATTTCTTTTGTACAGCTTGAGTCAAAGAATAAGTTTGGCCATCACCCTGATACTGTACATTGTACATGTTAGATGTTATTTCACCCATTTCCTTCTCCCTTTCTCCCCACTTGATTACTCTTGAGTTTTAATTCCATATGTGCTCATGAGTGCTGATTGGTTAGTTACAATTTAATAGTGAGTATATGTGGTGTTTGTTTTTCCATTCTTTTGATACTTCACTTAGGAGAATGGTCTCCAGTTCCATCCAGGTTGGTACAAAAGGTATTAATTCATCATTTTTTCTTATGACTTAGTAGTACTCTATGGTATACATGTAACCACATTTTATTAATGGACTCATGAATTGATGGGCACTTGGGTTGATTCCATATCTTTGTGATTGTGAATTGTGCTGCAATAAACATTTGAGTGCAAGAGTCATTTTGGTAAAATGACTTTTTTTCATTGGGTAAATACCCAGTAATGGGATTGCTGGATCAAATGATAGGTCTACTTTTAGTTTTTTCAACACTCATGTGTACATATGGTATTAAAACTCAATGGAAATCATGTAGGTGGGAGGGGGGAGGAGGGGATGTATAAAATCACACCTAACAGGTACAATGCACACTATCTGATGATTGGCACACTTATAACTTTGACTCAAACTCTACAAAAGCAATTCATGCAGCCAAAACATTTGTATCTCAGTAATATTCTGGAATTTTAAAAAAGTGTATTCCGTATCTGAAAGCTGAGGCCAAGCCCGTGTGACAGCAAAGAAAATGAAAGTGATATTGCTCTCTGAAAGCACCTAAGCAACAGCAAATACCTTAGGTGCACTTGTCCTCAAATCTAATGTAGCGTTTTAATTTTATCTCTGCTCCCTTTCCAACTCATATGGTCATCCTGCATTCTGAAATTCTTAGAGTTCTTTCTTGTACAAAATCACTAAAAACTTGCATCTTTAGAGTGCATAATACAGTGTTTTCTGATCATAGATTGGTGGTGTGTTTTCAATATGTCATTCCTCTAATTAAGTGCCTTAAAATAGCAATTGCAATGCTCTACATCTAATTTATTAAAATGACAATAATAGAATGAGAGGATGAATGCTCAGATAAAAATCTCTTCTCCATATGAAGAATAATTATTCATGCAGGAAAATTATCAGAAATAATTTTGGGCTTCTTTAATAACATACTAGGTAATTTGTTATATTCAATGTAGTTGAAAATATTTACCACTTACTGATTCCTGCAAAAGTCAATATAGCCTACAGGTAAAATTAGTGAGGAAGTATGAATATTATATTAAAAGTCATATTTATAGAGCTTACTTTTGATTTGAAATGAACTTTGTGATAATCTAGTCTAAATTTCTCATTTTATTTATGAGTAAACCAAATCCCAAAGAAGTTAAATAAATAAGTGAAAGGCTGTATCAATAGTCTACCACATTGATAAGATGAGAAGGCAGTTCACCCAACTCCATGCCCAGAGTTGCTTCCAGAACTTCATCCAGGACTTATTATGCACGGCAAAATTAAGGGATGTTTGTTGGTCAGTTAACAAAGGAAGTGTTGGTCATAAAGAAAGGAAATTATCATTGAATTTTTCTATACTCCTTGAGTAAATTCTTTATCTCAGAAAAACCACTTTGTTTAATGTAACATACAAACTTAACATAATTTGACTAGACCATTTTTTAAGGTTGTCTAAACTTTTGTAAATTATAAAATTGCTGTTTACCCTTCCACTCCACTCCAATAATTGGAAACAATTTACATGTCCAATTGCTGGGATTGAGTTGTGATTTATCTATGTATTACAGCCACTAAAACTGCTGGGATCTAGATGCCCAATGACTTAGACATTTTCATTCATACTTACATACCCAACAACAATGCATATATATGTGCATTACAATAAATGTGCACAAACATTCATAACAGCTTTATTCATAGTGATCATTAAATTCAAATAATCCTAATGTCTAGTAACTTTAATATGGATAAACAAATTCTGACTTATAATGGAATAGTATAGCAATGTAAATGAACAAACTTCAGCTATACACAACATTGATGTATGTCACAAACTCAGTGTTTAGTCAAAGGAACTTGACAGCGAAAGATAAATATTGTACATTTATGTATAATATTTCAAGAGGGTCAATTTCCCACTCTCCTACAGGGAGTAACAGTCTAAAGGCGAGAGAGTATGTATAGGGATTTATTAGATAGGCTTTTCTACTGATGAAAAGAATGATCAGGATTAAAAGGTAGGGGACCTGGAATTAAAAGGTAAATGGTTATAGAAAGATAAGAAAATGATTCAAAAAGAGCAATTAAAGGTAATTAATGTATAATTTTCCCACCTCATTATGTTCTGTAGGTTTGCCGTGGCTACCCAGGTTCTATCAAGATTGTACAAAACGTTCTTATTAACTTATTAGGAAAATAATCTTACAGACTAAAAAAATGTCCTGCATTTAATTAAAGTGATAATGAGGAACAGAAGTGATTGTTGTCAATGAAACCTCAAAGACTCCTACATATTCAGTGAGAAAGGTTGAGCATTTGTGATCCACTCTATTCAACCCCATTCAAGAGAGGCCAATACTATGTTCCAACTTTTCTGCAACAGAATCTTGCCAGATGTATTCATTCAACCAGTATTTTTAAACACCTATTAATGAACATTCTTCTAGGCCCCAGGATACAGTAGTGAATTAGATACAATCTCAGAGCTCATTTATCACCGTGGAGTAAAAGAAAGGGTGGGGAGGTGATAGACCAACAAGCCAAAAAATGAATAAGATAGTTTCAAATAGCAGTAAGAACATTTGGGGGATTAATTAAATGTGAATGACCAGTGTGGGAGGGAAAGAAATAATTTAGATGGAGGCATCTTTGAAGACTTTTATCTAGGATGTGCATGATAAAAAGGAAAAGGATTTTTGGAATCTTGAAGAGGGAGCATGCCGAGGGAACAGCAATCAACAAAATCCCTGAGGAAGAAATGATCTTATTGTGACCCAGAAACAGAAGGTGTCTCAAACTGTTTTGTGCTCCTGTAACAGAATACCACAGACAGGATAATGGAAAGAGAGCAGAAATTTATTTTTCACAATTCTGGAGGCTGGGAAGCCTAAGGTCAAGGTGTAGGCAGATTTGGTGTGTAGAGAGGCTCTTCTCTTCTTCCCAGATTGCATCTTGGACACTGTGTTCTCCAGAGGGAAGGAAAACTGAATCCTCACATGGCAGAAGGCCAAAGGGCCAAGAGAAGTAGCAGGGGGTCAAACTCACCCTTTTATGACATTAATCCAACCCATGAGGGCAGAGCCTCTCAAAGATCCCATTTCTTAATACCATTCCAGTAGCAACTGAATGTCAACATGAATTTTGGAGAGGACAAACATTCAAACCATAGCTGAAAGCTAAACTGGGAAGAAGTAGACTAACAGAAGCAGAGGGTAGATAGTGATCTAATTCTGTATTCTTATAGTTCACAGAAAGGAATAAATGCAAGATCGTAGCCACATTAGGTAAAATCATGTCTTAAATCACCACTACTTTTAGTTTTCAGGGAAAATTACAAGAAATACCACAGGAAATTTCAAACTTCATTTTAGGGTCAGAATCTCATCTACTCCCTGGGTGTTTGGATTAATCTAGATGGACTATTGGCTATGTGGTCAGTACTGTAAGATCCATTACAAGGAATATCCAGAGAGAAGAGGAACCATCCTCTCATCCAGATAGATGGTCAGAGAAAGACTGCCATCAGAGTGTTGAGTACAAGATTTTGTTGTGAACTAAAGATATTAATGGAACAGGTCAGGAAAAAAGGTGTAATAAGAAGGGTTTGGGGCAATTACTATATCTTTAGCTACCTTTATTGCTTTGAGCACATGATTTGTTCATATATAGCAGTGAGTTAAAGGGAGAGAACCTGAGAAGACTATTACAAAGTGTAATGGTTAGTTATGCGTCAACTTGGCTAGTCAAATAGTAGTCTAGATGTTGCTTTTGAAGATATTTTATAGACGTGATTAGCTTTTACAATCAGTAGACTTTAAGTGAAGGGCATTATCCTTAATCCCTAACAATGTAGGGAGACCTCATCCAATCAGTTGAAGGCCTTAAAAGCAAAAACTGAGGTTTTCTGGAGAAGAAAGAATTCTGCCTCAAGACTAACATAGAAATCCTGCCTGGGTTTCCAGCCTGTTGGCCTACTCTACAAACATCAGAATTACCAGCCCCCACATTGGCATGAACCAAGTCCTTAAATAAATCTTTTACTTTTTTTTTCTCTCTTTCTATGTATATATCCTAGTGGTTCTACTTCCCAGGAGAACTCAGACTGAAACACCAAGTAAATCCTACAGTGCAAATTCCTTTCTGATTTTCTTAATTGTGTGAAGGAGAAGGAAACCTCAAAACAACTTTTACTTTCCCCTGCTAAGGTCTGGAGAAGGGTCAACCTCAGTCACTCACTCCATGCTTCTCTTCTAAGTTTCCTCCTGGGACCTGATTAGCCACTGAAAGATGAAGGCTCACACCTCTCTGGCCAGAACTAGCCACCTGACCCTGCCCAGCACCAGGGGGGCCAGTTTTTTTGTTTTTTGTTTTTTGTTTTCTTCTTAGGGGATGAATGACATATCTGAATCTGTGATATAACACTCTTCTCTGCTATTAAAATGTAAATAATTGGCATTGGGAAATCCTTCCCAGGTAAGTGAAGTAGAAAGTTAAACATTTATCTAGCAGATCTACTTTGGAGCCTTAATAATCTAACTAAGATACCAAAAATGATAAAGAAAATATTAATAAAATATATCTTAATCTTCCCCTATTGACTTTAGCTTTTGATTGAAAATAATATTTCCTAAGTCCTTTCACTATACCCTATATATTCTTCAAAGCCCAGGTCCTGCATATACAAAGCAAAATGGAACAGGGAGTCTTAAGTATTTAAAGTGGCTGTCTGCAGTAATTCAAATCACTTTTTTATTCTAATTTTGCTGAGCATTTCTGGCCATGAGTTGATGAGAAGCAAAATGTAATCATGTCCAAATTAAATCAAGCACAGAATTTAAAGAGTAACTTTACTAGTTTATTAGTAGAAATAGATTTAAAATAATTTGGCTTCTTAGATGTATGAATTTGAGGCAATATGCTTAGTGGTTAGAAGCCCAACTTCCTGGATTCAAATTGTGGTTTCACACTAGCTATATGACCTTAGACATTTTACGCAACCACTCCCTGCCTCAATTTCTCCATCAATAAAATGAGGATATATTAACACTTACTTCATAGGGTGGTTGCGAAGATGAAGCACATAGAATTTTATATGGAACATAGTAAATACTTGAAATATTGCTATTATTATTTGATACTGTCTGATACTTATGAATGTGTTTTACCAAATAATTGCTACATCAGTTTTTGTGTACAACATTCAGTTAGCTGTTTTATAGGAAACGGCCTGAATCTAGGTTTGAGTCCTGGATCTGCGAATTAGAGGTTAAGTGATGCTGACAAGACGCCATCTACGGGGTCCTAACCGAAGAAGGGGACCTGATACCTGCCATATCTATATCATTACAAAAATCAAGGGTGATTCTATTTACTGAATGACTGAATATAAGTTATAAAATCTTATACAGCTGTGAGGGCCTCCTATCTATTCATTTAAGCAATTATCTTCAAAATAGATAAGACCACATGATTCTGCAGCTGATGTTCCACAATCATGTGCCAGAAAAACACGTTAAAACAAGTGAATATCAGAATTCCCATAATTATTTTTAAGTATATAAAGGGCTCATTTTCCTCACTTATCAGTGACCAATTTAGTAGTAAAGCATAATTGTGTAAGTGTAGCTGGATTTCTTCATAGGTCTCCCCCATCCTCTGACTTCCACATTTTTTTTCTTCCATTGTTGACACATACAACCTCCAGGAGTTAATTGTCTAATGTTCCCTCTCTGCTTCTGTGGCTTCATCAATCACTTTTCTCCTGCACCTGCCCGAGTAATTTGTCTGTTCTTCATTTCCTTTTCTGATTTGATCCACATCAGAGTAAAGGTAGTGATGCTCTACACAGAGGATGATGATTATTGGTCTTCCAATTTAGCCCCAAAACACCAACAACAGTGGATGGACTTAGAGAAAATTTAGGTGTCAGAAAATCTAACAGTCACACTAAAAACCGCAGCAAGGTGTGTTTGGTGGAGACTTGTCTTCAGCTTTTGAATTCTGTCTTCTTTCACAGACTTTGAAACTAAAATCATATCATGACTTGACTGCTTTGGGCTCTACATAGTCTTCTGAAAAGAAGAAATTAATAATGTACTAATAAATATTTTAAAGTTATAGGACTTTATGTTAAAATACAATAGCAATAATCTATGCAGGCAAAGTACAACGCTGTTATTCTCATCTACTTCAATTTTATCAAATTCACATCAGAATTTGACAATTAAAAGGCAATAGTTTGAAATATGCAGATAATTACCTGTAGAATTTCCTTCTATTCCTTTGCTTTATCTAGTTAATTTCTTATTATTTCTTAAGTATTTCTACCAGTACCACATGCCCCATTTGTCCAGTCTTTTGTAGCCCTGATAGTATCTCCAGTATTTAAAAATTAAACATTGTGGGATCTTAAAAAATAAAAGACCAGACTTAATTTAAAACTGTATGAGGTAATTGGATAATACCCAAGACTCTACCTAACATTCATTGAACACTATTTAAGTTTCCTGTGGCTTCTGTAACAAATTACAACAAATTTGGAGTCTCGAAACAACATAAATATATTCTCTGACAGTTCTGGACACCAGAAGTGTGAAATAAGTTTTCCTAGGCTGAAATAAATTCGTGTTTGCCACGAATATATGTCTTTCTATTCTTCTAGTTAAGTAGCCTTTTCTTCCCACATTTTCTCAGGCATATTATTGTCCCATTTCTTAAGCTTTGTCATACTTCCTCCAATGTTTACTGTTCTTTCCTGCTCTGTCTTTCCATCTGCAAAATATATATTTGAAGGTGCACATCAAAGGTAAATTCTTCCATCAAACATTTTTTTTATTCTATAGTAGGAAATCATCTTTTCCTCCTATGATTTTCCAATTCATTTTTTAACCCATATAACACAAATTACCATACACATGTGTAACTACTAACACAGATTATAGGTTCTTTTAGGTCAGTGACTTTGTCTTTGTCCATCTTGGGATCTTCTATGTCCTCTAATACAATGTCTTACAGATAGTTGGTGGTTAACAGACATGTGTAGGAATAATTTTAACCAAAGCAATTTATTGAGTAGTCATGACAACTGGATGAGAGAGTTGTATCACAGAGTTATATCTTGTTTCCAATGATGAAAACTGAATGGAAGTGCCAATGAGGTATTACTAGTAGAGATAAAAAAAAAAAAACAACCTGTCCAAAGACAAAAAAGCAAATTAACTAACATAAGCACTATATTAGTTTCCTGTAGCTTCTGTAACAAATTACAACAAACTTGGAGGCTTGAAACAACAGAAATGTATTCTTTCACAGTTCTGGACACGAAAAGTCTGAAATAAGTTTTATTGGGCTGAAATCAAAGTATCAGCAGGGCTGCATTCCTGCCAGATCCTCTGCAGGAGAAGCTACTTTTTGGTTCTTCCAGCTTCTGTTGGTTGCTGACAGTCCTTACCTGGTGGCTCCATCACTTCATTCTCTGCCTACTTTGTTCACATTGCCTTCTCTTTGTCAAATCTTCCTCCACCTTTTTCTTATAAGGGTGATTGTATTTAGGTCTCACTCAGGGTAATCTTCCCATATCCAGATCCTCAACTTAATCAAATCTACAATGATATTTTTTCCATGAAAGGTTAACATTTACGGTTCCCAGGGATTAGAGCCGTATGTGCTTAGAGGCCATTATTCATTCTGCTATAAGCACCAACTAGACAAGTTCCTATGTATGGTTTTACTGAATCTGTATAGCTACTTTGTGAAGTAGTTATTGCTCTCATTGTACAAGTGAGAACACTAAAGTCCAACAGGTTGAGTGATTTCCCCAAAGGCATATGTGGTGAAGTTTTCAAGTGGTGAAGATTTCATTCAAACTAGGACCATCTGGCTCGAACTTGATTTTGTTTTCACATTTTATCCTGGAAGCTTCACAAATACTACATACAGATTCTTTATTTTCTATTTCAGGATATTATGGGGCTACAAACATTTTGTTACATGTTATGACTTTGCCTCACCCAAGCCAGGTTTGGAGGCGTGCCCTTGCCCATACGATGCTCACCGAGTCCATTAGTTGTGAGTTTACCCAACCCCGTCCCTCAACCCCCAATGAATATCACTACTGTGTGAGCATCTTAGTGTTGATCAGTTAGTGCCAATCTGATGGTGAGTACATGTGGTGCCTATTCTTCCATTCTTGTGATACCTCACTTCGGAGTATGGACTCAAGCTCTATCCAGGAAAATATAATAAGAGGTGCTAGATCACCATTGTTTTTTGTAATTGAGTAGTATTCCATTGTATACATATAGCATATTTTATTAATCCATTCATGGATTGACAGGCACTTGGGTTGTTTCCACATCCTTACAATAGCGAATTGTGCTGCCATAAACATTTGAGTGTAGATGTCTTTATTATAGGATGTCTTTTGTTCCTTTGGGTAGATGCCTAATAGTGCTATTGCTGGATTAATGGTATTTCTATTTTTAGCTCTTTGAGGTATCTCCAAATTCTTTTCCACAAAGGTTGTACTAATTTACAGTCCCACCAGCAGTGTCAGAGTGTTCCTATCTCTCCACATCCTCGCCAGCATTTGTTGTTTTGGGATTTTTCGATAAAGGCCCTTCTGACTGGGGTTAGGTGATGTCTCATTGTGGTTTTGATTTGCATTTCCCTAATGGTTAGAGATCTTGAGCATTTTTTTATATGTTTGCTGGCCATTAAACATAGATTCTTAATAAATGTTTGTTGTTGTAAAATAAAGCCATTTAGATTTTAAAGTTAGCTGCTTTATCATTCTATTACTATTTTTTAAAGTTCATTGATTTTTAAAACATTTTTATGTATCAGATGTCTCTTCAGAAAATATTTTCTAATATGAACACAGTGTTCTCTCAAAACAGATTGGAGGCAGTTTTGCCAATGTATTAATATCACCAACTCAGTTGTAAAACAAAATTGTTTAAGTGTAGCTGGATTTCTTTGTAGTTCTCCCTCTATCCTCTGACTTACACATTTTATTTCATTATAACACAACACATAAAAATGTGAAGATTTTATATAGAAAATTTAAAAAGTAAAAAGAAAGTAAAAAGTTATTGAAAATTTGAGAGGGTGCAAATACAAACCAAAGTTATTAGTCTACAAATGTTGAAAACAAACCTCCCTGATACAATCTAAGATGATTGGAAATCAGCTGTATTTTCCTATGAAATTATGAGGTTACTGCCCATAAGGATAAAACTCATTCAAATGACATTACGCATTCTCCCTGATTTCCCCTAAGTAAGCCCTAGACACTTTGAAGTTGCATTACTGGGCTCTGATAATTGATTATATACTTTCTAGTGGATATTTTAAAAGCCCCATTTGTTAAAGTGTTTTTAAAAAAAATCAGAAAGCACCACTCGGTCATTTCTACTCCACTAGTTTATGCTGCCTAATGTTAAAATACTGGTTTTCTTGGCTCATACAGGCATGAATAGTTTTCTCTTGATGATATAACAAATTGCCACCAAATTAGCAGCTTCCAATAACAGCTCCTTATTATCTCAACCCTCTAAGTCAGAAGTCAAGGCATAGCATGGCTCAGCTAGCTCTCTGTCCCTGATTTCACAAGGACAAAATTGTTGGGAGGACTGTATTCCTTTCTGGAGACTCGGGAGTGAATCTACTCCCAAGCTTATTCAGGTTGTTGGCAGAATTCAGTTTGTTGTAGCTGTAAGACTAAGGTTCCCATTTCTCTGCTGGCTGTTGGCTGAGGGTCATTTTTGGCTTCTAGAGGCTGCCTTCTAGCTCAGGACCCCTTCCTCCATCTTGAAAGACAGCAAGGATGGGTAGAGTCCTCCTCACATTTCAAATGTCTCCAACCTCCCTTTTTACCTGCCTCATTTCTCTTCTGTTCTTCTTCCACTGCATATTTTTGACTAACTTTCCTACCTCCTTCTTCCATGTTTAAAGTTCATGTGATTACATCAAGTTCACTAGAATAATCCAGGTTTCACTCTTTATTTTTTATTCAGTTGACTGGTTATCTTAATTTCATCTGCCAAGTCCCTTCACAGAAGTACCTATACTACTAGTGTTGTATTGAATAACCGCGGGACAAAAATATTGGATGAAACTCTATAGAATTCTAGCTGAAACACAGTGTAAAGTCTCAACAAGTGTGTACTTTTATTCTTAGTTCTCTATTTCTAGCCTTCAAAGATCAGGTTACTCACTAAGATAAATTTGTGATATAATACCAGAAACATGGAACTAGCTGGATATTTTCCTGAATATAATATGATGGACAGAACTTGTCAAGGTTCAGACACACCTATGCAGCCACATTTTTATCTTATGTGTTAATAATAAATGGTGAGCAAAGTTAGACACAATTTAAAAAAAAAAGAAAATTCATTTATTCTCAAAACCTTATACATCTAGTGTGCCATGGATAACAGGCATAGAAAGATCTATGCTCAAATAAAAGAATAAGCACATACCAAAATTTTTAAGATGTAGGGGCCAAGAAGGCAGTTCCCCTTGGTCCTCTGAAGGTTCACTGAAAAATCAAATCACAAAAGGCAAATTTATTTTAATTTTTTTATTTATTTGTCAGGTACATGTGCAGATTTGTTGCATGGATATATCGTACAGTGGCAAACACTGGGCTTTTTGTATAACCCCCACCTGATTAGTGTACATAGTACCCATTAGATAATTTCTCATCCCACAACCCTCTCCCACTCTTCTACTCTCCTTCTTTTCTGAGTCTCCAATATCTATCATTTCGTTCTCCATGTCCATGTGTAATAATTATTTAGCTCTTGCTTACAAGTGAGAACATGTGGCATTTGACTGTTTCCGACTTATTTCACTTAAGATAATGGCATCCAGTTCCATTATGTTGCTGTAAAAGACATGATTTCATTCTTTTTTATGGCTGAGCAGTATCCCATAGTATAAATATACCACATTTTCTTTATTCAGTCCTCAGCTGATGGATACTTAAATAGCTCAATTTCATATATTTTGTATTGTGAATAATGCTGCAATAAACATAGGAGTGCAGGTATCTTTTTGATACAATGATTTCCTTTCCTTTGGGTAGACACCCAGCAGTGGATTTGCTAGATCAAATGGTAGTTCTGTTTTTAGTTCTTTGAGAAATCTCTATACTGTTTTCCATAGAACTTAACACTAAGTTAAGTTCCCACCAACGATGTATAAGTGTTCCCTTTTCTATGCATTCTCACCAACATCTGTCGATTTTTGACTTTTTAATAAGGGCCATTCTGATTGGAGTAAGATGATATCTCATTCTGGTTTTAACTTGCATTTCACTGATGATTAGTGATCTTGAGCATTTTTTAATATTTTTGTTTGCCATTTCCATGTTTTCTTTTACAAATTTGTATTTATGTCTTTTGCCCACTTTTTAATGCATTTGTTTTTTTTTAGTTCATCAAAGCAATAAATGTGATTCACCGCAAAGACAGAATTAAAAACAAAAACCATATGGTCTTCTCAATAGATGTGGAAAAAGTATTTGATAAAATTCAGTATCCCTTCATGATTAAACAAAAAAACCCCAACAAACTAGACATAGAAGGAACATACTTCAAAATAATAGAAGCCATATATGAAAACCCCATAGCCAACCTCATACTGAACAGGGAAAAGTTGAAAGCATTCCCCCTAAGAACTGGATCAAGGCAAGGATGCCCACTTTCACCACTTCTGTTGAACAAAGTACTAAAAGTCCTAGCCAGAGCAATCAGGCAGGAAAAAGAAATAAAAGACATCCAAATAAGAAAAGAGGAAGTCAGAAAATTTCTGTTTGCTGATGATATAATCTTATAGCTAGAAAACCCTAAAGATTCCTCAAAAGACTCCCAGATTTTTAATAAATGAATTCAATAAAGTATAAGGATACAAAATCAACATACAGAAATGAAGAACATATCTATATTCCAATAACAACCAAGCTGAAAACAAAATCAGGAACTTAATTCCATTTATAATAGCTACAAAAATAATAAAATACCTAGGAATATATTTAACTAATTTAACCTAGGAGGTGAAAGGTTTCTACAAGGAAAACTACAAAATACTGATAAATAAAATCATAGATGACATAAATAAATTGGAAAACATCCCATGATCATGAATTGACAGAATCAATACTTTTAAAATGACCATAGTACATAAAGCAATGACCATAGTACATAGATTCAATCAAAAATACCAATGTCTTTTTTCACAGATTTAGAGAAAACAATCCTAAAGTTCATACAAAACCAAAAATGAACCTAAATAGCCAAAGCAATCTTAAGCAAAAAGAACAAAGTTGAGGGCATCACATTGCCTGACTTCAAATTATACTGTAAGTCTACACTAACAAAACAGTATGATGCTGGTATAAACATAGACACATATTTTAATGGAACAGAATAGAGAACCCAGAAATAGAGTCAAATGCCTACAACGACCTGATCTTTGACAAAGTAGACAAAATCATATGCTGGAGAAAGGAAATCCTGTTCAATAAATGGTGCCAGGAACATTGGGTATCCATATGTATAAAAATTAACCTAGATCCTTATCTCTCATTATATACAAAAATTAACTCAAGTTGAATTAAAGACTCAAATGTAAGACCTGAAACCATAAAAATTCTAAAAGAAAACCTAGGAAACTTCTGTTGGACATTGGCCTAGGCATAGAATTTATGACCAAGACCCAAAAAGCAAATGCAACAGAAACAAAAATAAACAAATGTGACTTAATTAAGCAAAAGGGAGATTAATTGGAGAAAAGATATTCAAATTTAAATAATGTATATACAGAGGAGCCTTTAGAATGATGCCCCAAAGATACAGAGGGAATTGTCCACTGTTATGCTTAGCTTCAACAAAGTGTGGACAGCTATGTAGAAATATTATTGGACAAAACAAGTATGATCTAATGTTAGTAGACTGAATTGTGAAACCAAGCAAGGCCTGTCTGTCTAGATTCTTATTTGCCTCTCTGAGCATGCATTTCTTCCTTCTGATATGGGGCAGGACCCTCACTGGAATGGAAGTCTTACAACCTACAGTCAAACAAGGTAGGTCAGATAATTTCTTTATGGCCAGTTTTTACACAGAAAAGCAGAGGTAAAGTTAGAGTAATATTTTTTTGGTTTTACAGCTGGCTTTGGGGAAAAGGAATTTTGGGTTTTAAGGTCTGTCTTAGGGATGAGGGATTCTAGTTTCTACGGCTAGCCATGGGGGAGAAGGTGGGTCCAGAGACAGGATAGCAGAAGAAGGTCAGAGAAAAATGGAGAAGTAACTTTTGAGGCTGCTTCTGAGGCCTTCATTTTGGGGTATTGTTTTCTACACTCCAACAAAAACAACTATTGATAAGAACAAAGTGCTTACTAACAAAGAGTGTTAAAATACTTTTCTGTAAGCTGCATAAGGACTCATCATAGATGATCTCAGCATTATCAAGTGTCTTGTCTTGGAGTCAGATCCTTCTATTACTTTCAATTGCTCCTTTTGGAGTTATTCTAGCTGATGACAAGGGAATTTGCTCCACAAGCCAATTAGACATTGAAAGTTAACTCATGCATGGGATAATTTAGTGCTTTCACTTACCGATATAGAAAAACATCATTACCTCTCAAAAAACCTGATATGATTAACACCATAGCCTAGTTTCCCAATATGAATGTTCTCATAAATGGAATAAGATTGCAGGTGATATGGAAGCAAGACTTTTTAGAAGCTGGTGAATTTCCTCCCCACTCACTCTTCCTTTCAGCCAGTTGGATGCTGTGAATTACAGACAATGGGAAGGCCCTGAAATATGACTCAGCCACAATACATAAGGAGCCCAGGTTACTGAATTCCCAAATGGAGGAGGCCTCTTGTCAATAAGGAATATCTGTCTTGGATAGTTAGGTGAGCTACAAATGCACTTCTATTGTGTTTAGGCTCTGATACCTTTTGAGTCCATTCTTTTTAGCAGCTTGTGTTACCTATATTAATGCATCCTGCATTCATCCTACTTTAGAGTTCATAGTGTAAACTTCATGCTGCAAGTTTTCCAGTCCCTTAGATTACACAAATTTTATCACTCTCAATATTTTGGTCAAGGTTATTGTTTGTGTTGTAAAAGTCAAGAGTATGTTTTGGAACTCAGAGTCACTATTTTGAAATAAACAGTACAATTTTTTTGTGTATTCTTTCCACTGGAACAAAATATTTTAATCTCTTTTTTTTCAGTTTGAACAATCAAAGGGCTGCAGAGCAAAGAGGAAAATTAAAAGTAGTAAAAAAATGCATGGACAAAAATGCTGAAATATTATTCTCTTGTACAAGGTTAACTCAATAGAACAGAATGCTCCTGGCATAAAATTAAATTTGATACGAGAAAGAGGCAAACACAGGATTTCTTTCAGGTATAAGAGTCTGCATTTACATATTTATTGTAATAACACAGTTTAAACATGCTCACACGTACAATATTGTCCTTTTGGAATAAAAAGGAATATTTTTGATGTCTCAGTAAATAAGATCAGTGGCTTGTACCTGAGGCTCATGATTCCATGCTGATTTTATGACTAGTACAGCCAGGTAATTATTTCTTATAAATTTCTCATTTGAACAGATGGTTCAAAATAAGGTGTAGGAAGTAATAGGAGATAATTTGAAGCTGATCCACATATGGCAGCATATTAAAAGTAAATGGTAAAAATGACCTGACACTTGGAAAAAAGTTACAGGGTCAAAAGTTGCAGGGATTAATGATTGTTAGTAATAATGATATTCATATTCATATTACTACAGATTATAACATCTTTTACATCTATAATTTACATTTTAAATATCTTGTTATATAATAATCCCTCAACATCCATGAATGTCATTATTATTATACATTGTAAATGTACGAGAAAACAAGCTTGCTTGATTTCCAGCAAATGAACCAACATCATTTGGTTACTATGCTGAAGTTTTGTGTGTCTGATGCCTTCTATCATGTTTAAGAAATCCTGATTAGAAATCTCTGATTTATTATAATAACCATCAACAAACAAGGATGGTTGATAAGCAACTATGTCCCAAGAATTTTAGTATTCTTTTCATTGTGCCTATTTTCACTAGTATTCTTATTAATTCTTATGTCAGTGTCCCTGGGCTCACATTAAAAAAGTAATACTACTTATGGTATACTTTCTTGAAGATAGAGTCAACTCTTCTGACAAATAACAAATTCTTATTTTTTTAAAAAAATAAACCATTTGGACTCACAGAATGACATTTTAGTACAAAAGTAAATAATCAATATTGCAGGCTTTTTCATATTAAAACATGTTGTTATTAGGAACAATATCCAGAGTAAATACTTTTCCTGAATTAAAAATCTTCTAAAGTCAGTTAACATCTGGCTACTACATCGCATAAAGAGGAAGAATTTTAAGACAACCAAATCTTTTATGAAGAAACCAGAGCAAATATTAAGCTATAACCATAGTGACAGCTTAATTTAAATTCGATCTTTAATATATTATTTGAGATTTATGATGGAAAACTCAGATTCAATAATTAATTAGAATGTTCATTAGGAAAATATATTCTCTTAAGAAATTGATTAGGGAGCAAGATAGCCAAATAGAAACGTCCAGCAATTATCCTTCTGCACAAACACCAAATTCAACAAATATCCATGCAAGTAAGCACCTTCAGAAAAAACAAAAATCACGTGAATGATCATACTACGTGGTTTTCATATCATATCAAGGGAAGAGGCACTGAAAAGGGCAGAGAAGACAATCTGGCATTAGCTATACCATCCCTCCCCCATTACCTGGCAGTACTGTGCCAGCACACTGAGTGGAGAGATAATCTGTTTGCCCAGGGGATGAAGAGGGAAGTAATTATGGAACTTTGCACTGAAACTCAAGGTTGCCTTGGCACAAGGGAACACGATACAGGGCAGAATTCTGCCAATGACCACAGAGGGAGCATTTAGACCAGACCAACCAGAGGGAAATCTTCTGCCCCTAAACCTGAATTCCAGCTAGATCTAATACCAGCTGACAAAAAGCAGCCTGGGAACTGGACTAAATTTGTAAGGCAGTCAGGTCACAAAAGCTATAGGTCCTTGGGCAATTCTTTTGGCTGTGCTGCTTGGAACCGGTTGACTTGGGGTACACATGACTCAGTGAGATAACAGTGGTGGTGACCAAGTCTGTGTCTGTGTCACTCCTCCCCCAACTACTGGCAGTGAAGCTCAGGGTGAGTCTTATTCCATTTGGAAAAAGAAAGTGAAGAGTTTAGAAGACTTTATTTTACGACTTGGCTACCAGCTTAGCTACAGTAAAATAAAGTACCAAGCAAACTCCTGAAGCCCTTGGGTCCAGGTCTTAATTCCTAGATGGCATTTATGGACCTATCCTGGGTAAGAAGGAGATTTGTTGCCCTGATGGGAAGGACACAGTCTTGGCAAGATCTGCTACCTGCTGACTAAAAAGCCCTTGGGCATTGAATAAACATCAGAGGAAGCCAGGCAACAGTTACCATGGGCTTTGGGTGAGACTGGGCTGGCTTCATATGTGACCTGACTCTGATGGCCATGAGGGGGTGCCCATATCACTCCCCGCCCAACTCCAGCAGCCCTGCACACAGAGTGAGGAAAGAGAGTGAGAGACGTTGCCTGGTAATCCAGGGAATTCTCTCATATCTTATGCAAGTGCACCAAGGTGGTACCACCAGAAGTCTGTAAAAGCATTATTGGGCTTGGGGTATCCCCAGTGCTGATATGGCTGCAGTGACCAGAGACTTAGACCACAATACACAATTTCTTTTGAGTATCTGGAAAGCTTTCTCCAGAAGGATGGATTCAAATAAACTCAGATTGTGAATATTAAAATAAATACTTAACTCTTCAATGCTCAGATACTGACAAACATCTATGGCATCAAGAACATCCAGGAAGACAGGACATCACCAAATGAATTAAATAAGGTACCAGTGACAAGTCCAAGAGTGATGGAGATAGGTGACCTTTCAGACAATGAATTCAAAATATCTGTCTTGATGAAACTCAGTGAACTTCAAGATAATATAGAGAAGGAATTTAGAAGCTCATCCAAGAAATTTAACAGAGATTGAAATAATAAATAAATCAAGCAGAAATTTTAGAGCTTAAGAATTCAATTGACAAACTGAGAAATTCATCAAAGTCTTTCAATAGCAGAATTGACTAAGCAGAAGAAAGGATTAGTGAGCTTAAAGACAGGCAATTTGAAAATATACAGTCAAGAAAAAAATAAGAAGAAAAAAGAATAAATAAGAATAAAGCCCACCTAAAAGATCTAAAAAATAGTCTCAAAAGAGCAAATCTAAGAGCTATTGGCCTTAAAGAAGAGAAAGGGAGGGAGGGAGGGGGAGAGATAGAGAGAGAGAGAGAGAGAAAGAGATTGGGGTAGAAAGTTTATTCAAAGAAATAATAACAGAGATCTTTCCAAACCTAGAGAAAGATATCAATATTCAGGTATAATAAGGCCATAGAATACCAAGCAGATTTAATCCAAACAAGACTAACTTCAAATCATTTAATGATCAAGCTCCCAAAGGTCATGGATAAAGAAAAGATCCTAAGGCAGGCAAGAAAAAAAAATGACATATATAGGAGCTTTGATATGTTTGGCAGCAGATTTCTCAGTGGAAACCTTACATGTCAGGGGAGAGTATGATATATTCACAGTACTGAAGGAAAAAACTTTAACCCCAGAATATTATAGCCTGAAAAAATATCCGTCACATATGAAGGAGAAATAAAGACTGTCTCAGACAAACAAAAGCTGAGGGATTTCATCAACACTAGATCTGTCCTATAAGAAATGCTAAAAGGAGGCTGGGCGCGGTGGCTCACGCCTGTAATCCTAGCACTCTGGGAGGCCGAGGCAGGCGGATTGTTTGAGCTCAGGAGTTCGAGACCAGCCTGAGCAAGAGCGAGACCTCATTTCTAGCAACAATAGAAAGAAATTAATTGGACAGCTGAAAATATATAGAAAAAATTAGCTGGGCATGGTGGCGCATGCTTGTAGTCCCAGCTACTCAGGAGGCTGAGGCAGTAGGATCGCTTGAGCCCCGGAGTCTGAGGTTGCTGTGAGCTAGACTGACACCACGGCACTCACTCTAGCCAGGGCAACAAAGTGAGACTCTGTATCAAAAAAAAAAAAAAAAGAAATGCTAAAAGGAGTTCCTCAATCTGAAATAAAAGGATGTCAATGAATAATTAGAAATCATCTGAAGGTATACAACTCACTGGTTACAGTAAGTACACAAATAGTGAATATTCTATTGCTATAATTGCACTGTACAAACCAATTATACCTTGAGTAGGAAGACTATCAAAAATAACTACAACAACTTTTTGAGAGATACATAGCATAAATAATATGGATGGAAACAACAAAATGTTAAAAAGTGGGAAGGGGAATGGAAGTTAAAGGGTAGAATTTCTATTAGATTTCTCTTTGCTTATTTGTTTTTTAGTTTGTCAGTTGAGTTGTTACATGTTTAAAACAATTATTTATAAAATGTTTCTTGGAAACCTCATGGTAACCTCAAATCAAAAACCTGCAATAGATACACAAAAAATAAAAAGCTAGAAATTAAAACATGCTACCAGAGAAAATCACTTTAAAAAAAAAAAAGACAGGGAGGAAGAAAGAAAAAAAGATGACCACAAAACATCCAAAAATCAAATAACAGCATGGCATTAGTAAACCCTTAACTATCAATAATAACATACATAGAGTGGTTGAACAGATAAGAAAAAAAAAAAGCCAACTGTATGTTGTGTACAAGAAACCCACTTCACCTATGGAGACATATAGACTGAAAATAAAGGAATGGAAAAGATATTCCCTGCAAATGGAGACCAAAAAGAACAGGAGTAGCTATACTTCTATCAGATAAAATAGCTATCAGAACAAAAAGTATAAAAAGAGACAAAGAAGGACATTATATAAAGATGGATCAATTCAGTAAGAGGATATAACAATTCTAAATATATATTCACCAACACTGGAACACACAAATATATAAAACAGATATTATCAGAACTAAAGAGACAGACCCCAATACAATAATAGTTGGAGACCTCAACACTCCACTCTCAGCACTGAACACATCATCCAGACAGGAAATCAATAAAGAAATATTAGACTTAATCGCACTATAAAACAAATGGACCTAATATATATTTACAGTATGTTTCATCCAACAAATGCAGAATATACATTCTTCTCCTCAGCTCATGGATCATTCTCAAGAAGAGACCATATGTTGGGCCACAAAATGAGTCTTAAAAAATTCAAAAAGTTAAAATTATACCAAGTATTTTCTTGACCACAATGGAATAAAACTAGAAATCAATAATAAGAAGAATATTAAAAATTATAAAAATACATGGAAATTTTT